>JAODUE010048031.1:0-18396 GCA_027564755.1 Amblyopsis hoosieri | reverse complement strand
CACACACACACACACACACACACACACACACACACACACACACACACACACACACACACACACACACATACACAGTGACAGTGAGAATGAGAGGAGCCATATCTGTACCATCAGTGCGTATGCACCGCGGGGGCTCAGTGGACCAGTGGCCAAGTGCGGTACAGGTGAGGATACTGGGACCGTCCGTCAGGTATCCTGAGTCACACCTATACTGCAGAACGGTGCCCACAGGGAAGGAGCCCCTGTTGCTTTCCGTCAGGTTAGTGGAGCCATGCTGCACTGTGAAAGGCCTCACACAGCCTGAGATGGAGAGGAAACGGCCGCTACATTAGTTAAGAGTTGACATGTTATCAATTCATCAAACACATTTGAAGTAATAGCGCTAATGCTAATCGCTGAAAGAGGTAACCTAGTCTGCTTACAATGGATTATTTTAAAGGCATGGAGGGTAACTATTTTATGTAACATCACAGTGTGTCCCAGCATGGCAGGTCGATATGAAAAATGTATGTCACGATTATCATGGCCAAAAAAATGTCGATATAAGATATTATCGCGATCATTTATTATATTATTATTATACTTAAAATGGCATTTTTATTATCATGACACATGTACTGTATCTCTTTTGTGTACTTTATTATTTCAACAAATCCGATGTATCTTTTTTATGTGGAGGACACAATGGACAAGCCGAGCCTTCAGCCATGGTGGTGATTGAATGCACAAGTGTGCTACAGTATACAGCATTTTTCAAGTCACGTGAAAATATTCATACTTATGTGAGGATATTCGTGATAATTACAATAATAGACATTCACCACAGAACAATTATCATAGGGCTGGTCGATTATGGAAAAAATAATAATCATGATAATTTTGGTCAATATTGAAATCCCGATTATTTAATATGATTACTCATTGACTTGGAAAGATGTTGCATTTACTGCACCTAAACAGTGAAACAAATCAACAGTAAAAACAAATTCAACTGTGAAATATCCCTTAATACTTGTCATGTTGATATTTTACTTTTATCCTGTAAAGGGCGAAAGTGAGCATGCACCTGTCATTCAGAACACAAGACAAAATAAGAGTTTACTTGCAAAACTTAATGTGCAAAATATTAGTTTTTCCTCGATAATATTGTTTCTGTAATTGTTATTAAGAGCCAAAATTGAAATCACAATTAAAATTTGATGAAATGCACAGCCCTAAATTATCATCAGTATTTTTTATGCGAGAAACGATAATATCGTATATCCCTAGTGCCAGCAAAACATTTGAGTTTTACTGAGCGACCAACCTTGGCTGACACATCGTATTTGTAGGGGACTATCCCACTGCCCGTCCTGACACGTCAGATATTGGTCTCCCTTCAGAATGAAGTCGTCGTCACAGAAGAACTCAATCTCAGTGCCATGGGAAAACCTCCTGCATGGGGATGGGTGGCAGGTGTAGCCCCCATTCTCTGGCTCCGATGGGGGTACACATGCTGACAGCAAAAAGATAAACAACAATACATGAATATAAGAATGATGATGATTATTCATAGCACTGCACTTCTAATCCGAACATCATCCGAAGATGGATGGCCACCTAACACAGTGTGTAAGTGATGTGAAACATGTAGGCCATGATTGATATAAAGAACCAAATCGGAGTATTATGATTTAGAGATATTTAAAAATAATACTGTAAATAGAAATTAACAAAACACTGCACGTCCTTAAGCCTGTCAACACAGCCTGGATGCTTTCTAAAGGCCGTTGTTTGGCGGTGCGTCAAGGAATGCAACGTTCGAAAGGTACAGTCAAATTGACGGAGGAGCTCAGAAACCTGCAGATATTAAACGTTAATGGCTTGTTGCCCAATAAATAGAACTGCATTCCACACCTTAAGACACCGCCAGTGGGCGAAGGTTTACTGAAATGCAGATAGAGCTGGCCAATGGAGACATGTCAATGGAAAAATGAAATATGGGCAACTAAAGATATTAGTAAAAACAAATATCCATGTTTTGTAAAGAGTTGTGGGGCATTTACAGCACTAGTCATTATTGGAAGACATGAACTTACAGTCAGTTTGTATGCAGCGAGGGGGCTCAGAGGACCAGAAGCCCTGCATGGTGCATGTGAGGATGCTGGGTCCATCTGCTATGTAACCAGGGTCACAGCTGTACTGCAACACTGTACCCACAGGGAAGGAGCCCCTGTTGCTCTCCGTCAGGTTGACCCAGCTGTTTTGGACCATGTATGGCCTTACACATCCTGGGGATATTTAAGAAAGTACTTTACACTTAAGTCACACTTGGTGTAGTAAGGTATAGCAAGCAATTGCAAGCTAATTGCACTTTTTGTCAAATTCACCAAATATCTTACTGTACTCTTTTGGTACTTCTACACAGCCCTGACTCCGTAAATAGGGACACACATAAAGTGGTGCAGACCACACACAATAACAACATCAGCTGCCGAGGGAACAACCTCTGGCATTCAAGGGAGAGGTGTTTTTGTTTTGATCTAGATCAAATATCAACAAGCTTTCCCCATAGTAGGGTTTGTCCTATTTTCAAGTCCCTTATTATTTCCCCTCCACATCCAGAGATGATACGCTTGTTTTAAAACAAGCTATGAAGTAATAGCACAAATATTAATCATCAATAAATTAATGAATGAATGAATCATCCATCCACATAACAACCACAGAGAACATGGCTAGACTGCCTGATGCTTACTGTATCTGCTCCTTACGTCAATTGTGCTAACTGAACTACTATTGTATGTTATCTCATTCTTATTTTAGCACTGAAGAATGCAGTGTTAATCAGGTGTAAATAATTATCTTAGACATTAGTTGTTGCTTCTTACCTGATGCTTGTCCAGTGGATAGCACAGTCAGGATGAGAAGAAGGGAGGTGGTGGGTGGACAAAAGGTATTTGATACTGACTCTAGCATTCCATCGCACATTTTCCTTCGCAGACTCAATTCAACCTGGTCAGATCAGATCAGATACTTTTAATTCCATATGTATTATTGCAACGACTTGACTCTACCCTCACAGTACATTACCTACCTGGTACAATTATTCAGCATAATGTAGCTTGGACATGTGCCATTTTAATTGAAGTGAGCGAAGGCCAGTGCCGCATAACCTTTGGATTGAACAAGGTAATGTATTGCAGTCAATAACAAAAGCAGCGCGCAAACTCCACGCATCATTGGTCTAATAGCGAATACATACAGTAGGGTAGTTTGTACATCTACATAAGATAAGATAAGATATGACATTGTACGAGCACAACGCCTTTTAGCTACTCACTAAACACACCCATTTTTGTCGCTTCCTTGTTATTGCAGCCAGCTGGAGTACGATAACCTCAGGGCAGAGCCTTACAACATAAGCCTTACAACTATTTTCCACCAGTCTACCTTCTAGAATGTAGTAACACCACCGATAACACTATCAAATGGTAGCATTTCTAGATAAGTGCAGTAGTATACAGTAAAAATATAAATATAATCTATACAGTATTAGCATAGTTAGCACGCTAACGTTCAGCAACCAGCAAAATGGCTCACCAGTCACCACACACACCACCTCGATCCTCCACCCTCAGCCACCACCCCGATTGTCACTGTATACATCTAGCAACGACCCCAGCTATCTCAGGATACTACGACGTACACATTTACTAGACAAAATAAAAAGCTAAAGCAGTTTTATCCCGACGTTGGTACAGCAATACGTTCGCTATTCTAATAGCTAGCCTGTTATCGCTACGCTAGCTGCATTGACTGAATCCTGTCAGCTGAGCTGCGTCTGTTTCGCCTGTTTCGTCACTTACCCATAGCAATGATATTGATTCCCATAGTTACAACATCCGGGAAAGTAGCTACCATGGTTGTTACCAGGTTGTTACCAAACTTAACAACTAGCCATACTAATTAGACAGCAGACATACGTACCTATCTGGTATTCAGGTAGTTAAATATAGAAATAACAACTATCAAATAACGCATAATGAAAATGACTACAGGTAACCGTAGTATGGAAGACATTTCTGAACCTGCAACCAGTGAGCAGGCTGATTGTATGTGGTCGAGTTTGGCTTTGGATGAAGTTGGCAGTTCCACTAGTCTGCTCCTCGTTGATGATGGCAAAATAGATATAACCACAGATGTCGATGTAGGGGATTGTACAGTAGGTGACAATACATTCATTTATATGCACTCTACCATATTTACTAAACTTATATGTTGTTGCATACCTGCTTCAGGACACAGAAGAACCTTCAATTGGAATTGTCAACAGCATTTCAGATGGAAGTGATGATCAAGGTATGTAGCCTACTTTATTATGTAGTAAATTTAAAGTAAATTATTACTCTTTATTGTGGAATGAAACATAATATGAAGCACGTGTTTCAGGATCACAGCACTCATTTTGACACAAATGTTTGAATTTAAGGTGAGTCCTGTGTAGTCTCTGCTGACATTGAAAATGAGGACCCTGATCTTCAGCAGGCCATTGCTGAAATGAAGAGACTTGACATAATCCTTGCTTCAAAGCTGCACAAAGAAATAGAAGTTAAACATCAAGGAAAAGAACTTAGAGAAAAACTTTGGCAAGACCTACTGGTATGTTGCCTGCAATGTACTAATGCATGCAAACATTAGCCTACTCTTTAGATGATATGTAAAAATATGACAATTTCTTTGCTGCAGCGTATGCCAAAAAGCTCTAAAGAATGTTCCCAGGAAGCTCTGAACACAAGACTGTTTATGGCCCTGGAATCACCCAGTGGTGGTAACCATGGTGAAATAACAGATCAACATTAACAATGCTAGATTTTACACAGGCCTGTGTGCCTTCTCATTTAACAAGTTGAACGTTTTCAGAGGAAGACCCTAAAGAGGATGCTGACTTTGAACCTGTTTTTGGGACCCAACTTTCTGACCAAGAGTTTGAAACAGACACTAGACGCAAGGAGCAAAGTGAGTTTGTAAATAGGCTTAGCACTCAAATGACAATGTCATGTTATGGGGTAGCCTAGATACAGTGTAACTTGTTTTGGCATGGATCTTCCCATGAAGATTCCCTGACCTTTCCAAATACTTCTCACAATGTTGCACTGTCCAAATGGCCCAAGGTGTCTCGATAAATATGAATGAATGTCTGCAAAGAATGCTGTTTTGTGCTGGGTGCAAGAGGAGCTGTGTGTTTTTCATTCAAAACATTTGTTGACATCATAGAAATGAGCATATGGCATAAGTACACATCATGAAGATACATAATACATTTAAAAATGTTCTCCCACAAAAATACTGTCCACCCGATGGCGCTATGAGCTTAGGGAAAACGTTCTTATTTTGCACTAATAATTTAATTGTTTCATAATAGTATTGCCAGGGCTTGTGTAAATGCCTCACATGTGGCATCATGCTACATTAAAACCATTTCTTCTTGGTTTTAGAAAGACTTCTTCACTATTGTTTTTCTTTTTTTAACATTATTTTAACATATAATATAATAACATAATCAAATCATAATGAGCATCAGCTGAGCTCCGCTTATTTGTCTTCCAACAATTTCTGTGGTGACTGTTCGATGGTTGAATAACGTTTTACATATTTACACATGCTTTGTCAGGCGGAAGCAATGTGTGCAGGACAGTGGGGTTCTCTGATGTGAGCCAAAATGATAAGGAGGAAGAGCAGTCTGAAGGAAGCGACTGTGGAACTTCCAGGGCAAAGAAGAAACAAGACTTTCTGAAGAAAAACATTGAGGTATGTCAGAGTTCACGTTTGGCCAAGCGCAGCCTCTGAAATCACCACTTTACACTGTGTTTCCACTGGGGGAAATATTTCTCCTTTTCACGAGAAAGCTAGATGTACAGAATACAATTTTATACGAAACCGCACTGTGGTACAATACTGTATAAACTTAGTTTTAATTAATTTTAATTCATGATGGTGGGAATTTCAACAGATGGCCAGTGCTGGTAAAGACCAAGTGTTGATGACCCAGATGGAGAAGCAGCATCTGGCTGAACTCCTTAGTGAAATTGAGGAAGAGGAAGAGGAGGACGCCAGAGAAGCAGACAGTGAGGTAGGCTGACATGCAGGCCTAATGGACTACACATGTTGGAGGACGCAGGGTTTCTCCTATTTTCAAGTCCCTTATTATTTCCCCTCCACATCCAGAGATGATACTGCTTTGCTTTGCTTCTTACCTTGCTGACCAAACGCATAATAATAATAATAATAATTTTGTTGTTTCTAATTATTACTGGTGTTTTAATTTCACTATTTTATTAATGGGACTGTTTAACTTGATGTGGCCTGTTAACTTCGCCAGAAGTCTGCCTACAGTTCAGAGCATGGAAAACTATTATAGAAATTATTCATAAATTATATATAATTATAAATGATGTATAATTGCTTTTATATCTATAATCATTTTTATTGATGATGTTTTATAGCCATCACGCAATCGTGACATGATTTTCAGGAGGTATGAGCATTCATATTGCACAATGCTGATGGCTGTGCTTGCTAGATTAGTGAGCGTGTGTGAATGATGTTGATTGAAATCAGGTGGTCTATTGTTTTCTTTTGATGATTTACATGAGTGTTTTAGCTACACTGAGCAGTTCTATTTTGCTATGTAAGCCACCATGCACCCTTAAAATGTCTAATCTTTTAATTTCAAACCTAATTTGTCTTAATAATACACTTTGTAGCCGTACAATCCCATTTAAAGACTGATGCAAATAAGCCTATTGAGTGGGATGTATCCTACTTTGCTCACATACGGGACCATTTATCTTGAACCCCGACAACTAGGCATACTAGTGCAGCTTTCCCAGTTTCTTGAACTTTGCAAGCACTATTTATGATGTTTTTCTTGACTTTTAGAACAATGCTGCAATAACTATGATACGAAGCAAAGGAGAGAGGATATGCCCAGGGTTGTTTTATTGGTTTTAGGAACATTTCCTGCTATTTCAGCCATGAATGGCCAAAGCAGAGCAAGCCTATATTTATGTCCTTTTGTTTTGTTGACCTGACACATATAGGCAGAATGCACCAGGGCACATTCACCACATGCCACTAGTGACACCACTGTCTGGCTGCTTTACCATGTTATCACAATCCCTGTTGGATCCTGTCAGGCTCCAAACAACACAGGACTAGACAAAGTATATAGCATCTCAGAGATTAATGATCAAAAGTGAAACATTGCTATTGCTACTTGATGTCCAGAGCTATTTACATCTACTAACAACTGTTACTTGCTACTACAGTATTGGTTCTTTAAACTGACGAACTGGCCTTGCTAACTTCTGGTAATGATTATGTATTTAGCAATGCCGACTAATTTCTCCCCATTTGTTTCTCACTATTTATTCATGACTATACAATGTATCTCTACAGTACTTATTTTTCAACTTAATCTGCAGATAGCAGCAAATTCACATTTTACAATCTCACATTTATGCTTATGTAGGTTAGTACAGCGAGCTAAGTTAATTTTATTATAACGTCCTTCTGTTTGGTAATCCAATTTTCTGCAGCTCACCCTTCACTTTGTGATGAAGTCAGAGTTGAGATGGGCTTGGTGCCCTCTGTGGAGCTGTGAGCTTTCTAGACCTTTGAGCATAGCACCAGGGCTGCTAGACAACTCTTACCTCACTGCAGCGCCCTGATGAGGTCACCGCCCGCCTGCTGTTGGCTCACAGTAACGAGAGCCTCAACGGAATGGCCTCTTATTGTGAGGGAGGAGGCCATTGTTAGTTCTTGGCATGTCACAAAGTACTTCCAAGCAGAGAAATGATAAGTGTTAGTTTATTCCATCATCCACTCTTATTCCATCATCCAAAAGTGAAAGCCTTTGACTTCTCCTCCTCTCCGAGCGGCAGTTGGGGTGTTTGAACATCAAACCGCATTGATGGCTTAAAGTGCCTAAAACAAAATGTGATTACTGCAATGATTCTGTCAATCGCAAATGATTGTTTAATGAGTATAATGATAATACAACTCTTTTAGGAGGGAATGTGGGCCGTGTCAGTCGCCACAGGGCAGGGTTACTCCCCAGAACCTTTTGAATTGGCACGACTGAACAATATTACCTCCAGCCTTCACTTCCTACTTCCTGCTGAAGATTTTCTCTCTCAGCAAAGCCTTTGTGTCAACTACAGTCTACCTCAGGTACGTAGCCACACTGTCCACCCTATAATAGCACTGTGTTCATTAAGGGTGACATGACACCACATAGAGCTGACCAGAGTCAAGGTCATTCTGTCTCATGAAAAGGTCAGCACAGTAGAACACTGATGGCAGCATCTTGTCAAATAATTTATTATGCACCCTAGGGAAGTCCTGTCCCTCTTCTTAAATGGGATAAAAACTGTATTGTGTGTTTGTGGTTTAGTTTCCAACCAACGATTGACTCAGTGACTCATAAGAAGGATATAGAAAGCCTTTTATATGCATCATTTGCGCCTAGTAAACTTTATAAAGTGAATGCATTCGTCCGATCATCACTGTGTAAAAGTTTAAAATGGACAAAGTTGACCAGAATTGGTCATGCCATTGGTGTATGTAGTAATTTATTTGTATTAATAGTGTCAGTAACTTAAGGAGTTTTTAATGCTACATTTTCAACCTGTATAATCTACAGGTATCCCTGCTCATAAACACAATGATGTATGTTAATTTGGCTCAAGTGAGCTCCTGTATAGCTGTATAAAGCTACCCAGACCTCAGGCCTGGTCCATGCTCCCAGACATGAGCTCATTGAGCTATCTCAGGCCTTTATCTCACTACATGTTGATGTCCAGATGGCATGCTCATCATTTGCATAATGTAGCCTGTCAGTAGAGAAAGATGTTTTTGAAGTCATAAAATATTTTACAATATGGTTTTATGAACCCATGGTGCCATTCACTTCAAGGACGCGGAAAAAAAGGATGACCTTTTATCCTAATGATGGAATATTGAATATATTGCCATAAAATGTTCTGTATATTTCTGGCCAAAGGGCTATGGTAAGGAACACTGTTGGTCTATTAACAGAGTAAACGTTTGTAATTGTGTTGCTACGGCTGTTTCTATGAAACCATGTTGATGTGGAAAGCCTAAGGTGCAGTATTACTCATACTTCTTCATTAACTCACCAGTGCTTTCTCAAGTAGGCTCTTAACACTCATAACGTGTTGCACAACAAGAAGCTAGAGTAGTCCTTTGGTAAAAACAGTTCCCGGCAGACCCTACTGTAGTGTCTTTAGTCGTCTCCCTTCTTTTAAATGCTTACCCTGAGCTCTAAGCAAGATATTCTGTTGTGTATATATAGCTATATATAGCTGTTCACTGTTCTGTGAAAGCCACACCTGCAGGAGTTAAATATACATACTTATTTGACAATGCCTTGATAATCTTTTTTTCTGTTGTGGACCTTATAGTAAAGTAGCAGCACTACTTTACTGATAAATATTCTTCTGAAACGGCCGCGTAACAGTAAATCTAAAGGTGGTCGTAAAATAAATATGCTTTAGTTTTGCGGTTGCTTTTCTTCTCAGCAGTAGCTTGCACCAGACAGAATTCCAAATAAAAACTGCTTGGGATAGCATCTGACATAGTGTAACTGCTTCTATCTGCCCATAACACCCTTCTTAAGAACATTATATCTGAACTTTCACCTTCCTTTTATGTCTTATGTCTTGAACATTTATCATATAATTCAATTCAAATTGTACAATAATATCTAATAGTTTCAATTGTCTCCTGGGTGTAGTTGCCGCAAATCAACCTCTGTTACTTAAAAACATAATTTAATCTTACTGTAGAAATGGGTAGGCATCGACATATTCCTGTCCATTCACATTAACAGGAATCACATGTGTTGTCAGGGTGCCTGAGGAACCTGGCACCAGCATAGACATCGCCACAAGGGAGAGTTAACCACCCTCATCAGAGCTTAATTGTAGGCCTACTAAGGGTGGAGATTTGCCCGCAACAGAAAAGGTATAAGCATGGGCATATAACCCTTTCATTTGGAGATTAAGACATGGCAGTCAAAGATGTATGCCTACTACATCATAATTTTTGTTTTTGTAATGGTTTTTTATACTCAGGTGTGTTGCAACATAAATGAAAAACAGGGGTGAGGATTATGTAAGAGCATTAGAATACAGGTATATCATAGTACTGGCAGGAGCTCTGTTGCTTTGAAGTTCAAAATGTTCCCATGTGAACCACAAGCAGGTGCATTTTCATCTTATAAAACGGTACATGAATTCATAAAAAGTCTAGATATGAAATGGGTTACATACAAATGCTTAGAATTTTCACAGCTTGTGTTATGTCTAGCTTGTAGATAATACAGGAGAAAAGCTCTTGGATTTTTTATATTTGTTGGAGGGCAGACAGCCACATAATAGCCTTACTTGCTATGATCTGTATGTAATGGAAACAAAATCTAACTTTCTTTTATTAAGTACGCAATTTCTTCTGTTTTATAGCGTTACGATGTGCATTACTGTAATTGACATTGCTGTTTCATTTTCTTTGCACACCTTAGTCATTCCTGAGCACAAGTCAAGTAGCCTTGTACAAACAGCTGTTTGCACAGTTGAATGAATGCATGCGCACCACTCCTGCTGTAGTGCGTAATCACTGCAGCATCAAGCATGTGAATATCAGTACAAGATGCTATCCATTTAAGGTGTGGGTTTGAATGTATCGGCATTAAAAAATGCATTGATTGGATGATTTCCCTTCAAAGTTTAGTTAAGTTGTGTGCTGGATTGCTGTCTTTTGAATGAATGAGGTCACTTATCACATTATGTGGTTGGTGATGAGAGTTGGTGTGGTTTTACTACTGTATTGAGTGGTGAGTCAAATTAGGTCACGAGTATGAAACAATGACGGTCTACGTTTTACGGTCACTAAAAATCTTGAATTGGATCCGTAATCTTTTTGCCAGATGGACTGTGCTTTGGCAATAATACGGCAAAAACGTCAATGTTGTCAGTGTTAGAAAATGGTCAGTATAATTTTCAGTAGAACAATATGCGTCTTCTCAATACCGCCAGCAGGAAGATGAGAGGAGAAAAACACATGGTTCCTAGTTTAAAGGAAGAAACTGTCCTTGTTGAAATACTGTATGATAAGAAACGGTCCCCTTTCAATTATTGAAAACATGCAGAGCATATGAAATAGAAAAGATGTTGATATATTTTGTTTCTTGGTGATGGCTTAGTTTGTAATGTCCTGAATTTAATTTTGTTCACACTGGCAAGTGGCAACTCACTTGACATTGTGCATGCGCACTTGTCTGGCATAAAGAACTGTAGCTTGTGTAACTGGTTAAATCTGAGGCTTAATGGCTGCTCTGCATAAAAAGTAAGGCTGGTTTTAGGCTGTGTTTTTAAGCAATGGTTGGTAATATTGCCAAAAAGAAGAAAATCCTCACACCCCAAGCAAGCCAATAATTCCGACAACACCCAGTTTATTGTTTTCTTCACAGGGCTTTCACTTAACACTCTGGTGTTAAGTGCCAGACAGAGGCCTTTTTCCCCTTAATGTTAAAGACTTGACCTCTTTGACTCACTCCTGCGTGATCTTAACAAAGGATTGCTGACTTACCAATGAGTGAATGTTAAAACAGTTAGCATGCAGGTTTGCCACTATAGCCGATTTTCACGCTCCCCATGCGAACAGGCCCAAGGTCTCCATGGGCCCAGACTAAATATCACCCCTAAGGAGGGATATTTTAGAATATTTGATTGTAAATATGTCCTTTTTGTCACTAGAAACTGTGTTTACATGTTTTTGGAGTTTAATTTAAAATGTAAATGTGGACTAATGAAAGAATAATGAAAACAGTTGCAACGTGTGACCACACCACAGATATTGTGTCACCTATAGGTCTAGTTATCTACTTGCAACATGACAACATCTTTCCATTGTGTATTTCTTATTGCAAAGCTTGGCCCTCTGTCTTTCATTAAGAAATGTACCGTAGCACAATTACAAAGGAGGTTTACAGACAACATGTCTGACAACTTCTTTATCACTTATGCGGGAAGTGGAAAACAAAACTTGGACACGTTTTTCTTTCCACCAGATGCTTTGGTTATGTCTCTTTACCTCTCCCTTCGATACTCGAATACTTTCTTATGTGTAATTTCTTTGGAAAATACCACCTGCACTTAATAATATTAAACATTATTAAATAGTATTAAAGACAATAAAATGTGATATGTGTGTTATAGTAACCTTTAATCCTTTTTTGGATTAAAGGTGGGGCGGCTTTTATATAATATTTACCAAATACCTGATAACAAATATGAACATTATTTTCTAACATAATAGCCTATAAAAAATGCTGCCCTACAATATGTTAAATAATAAATTGGAATGACGATGTCTGCAATATTGCTTATGATGGAGAAAGCTTGTTGATATTTGAACACAATCAAAACACAAAACACTCAAAACCCCCTCAGCTTTTCTCCCTCAGAAGCTCTGCCCCACACATTGGAAATGCACTGCCAAGGCTGGGACATTGTCGTGTGGTGTGCACCACTTTATTAATGTTCACGCCCACAGAATGGGCGGCTAACAGACCATGAGTAGATATTCCCTGAATTAGCCAAAATGTTACAAGCTTACAATCACTGACTCTGCCATAGGACATACTGTACCTAATGAATAATGTTGGCATAAGTAGAGAGGAGTAGAGAGGAGATGCGACCCTTTGGTCCAGCCATGTGGCATGGAGGGCTGTAATGGTGTTAATGAAAATAATGTTGGTCTCTGGTTTTCACCGCACAGCGGGACACTACTCCACGTCACCCTTGTGTGACCCTGAGGAATTCACTCATTAAGGCCTAGTTAAGAAACACATGGAGCACTGTCTCTATCGCTACAAGCATAAAACAAAACAAATGCATGTAAACCTGCCCCGGTCATAGGAGGCACACGTTTAATTGAGGTGCTAGGACTGAAGGGAACTGAAAAAGTGATTGCCGTTTGTAATGGATCAGACTGATGTGGAAGAAGCTAATGACAAGCACATTGCTGTAATTTGTCGCAAATTAATTGAGACAAAACAACAAAGCAAAACAGATGGAAGGATATTGCTGAAATTACACGACATGTTTTATCTTTAATGTTTTATCTTCACAAATCTCATAATGCTGACAATGAATCTCTTACAAAATGAACATTTGCAGCTATGAATGTGTGTCATATGTGCTAAACCTGACAATCTTATTTGTGTGTTGAACAGGGTTAATGTAATGTTTTATTTCAACCTGCCTTTGGCTTGAAGGCAGGTTGTGATGTGTGCAAAAGGGATGGTTCCCGACCACCCTCACTCCTAAACGCAGCAATAAAGTCCAGATGACCGTCAAGTGTATCGTCTGATATCTCAGGAATGTCCAGAAAATCACTAAATCGTCTATAAGGGATCCAAGTACTATAAAAAGGGAGAAGGAGAGAGGAAAAAATAGCAACGACCAATCACGGGAAGAAGCATGAGCTAATGTGGAAACTAATAGATATCATTAGGGAACATCATCTCTCTTTTGAACGTGTTGTGTGTGTGTGTGTGTGTGTGTGTGCGTGTGTGTGTGTAGGTGCCTGTGCGTGTGTTTATGTACAAGCAGCAGTGCAGGGTTCTAATACAGTAGGGTTCCCTGTTTTTCTAGTTGTGTTTTCTGAAGGAACCTGAAACAGCTGAACACATTTTGAAATGTGTCTAACATGTCATTTTATCAAAATTCCTAACTGGAAAAAATAGAAAGAATTAATAAAAATGTGATTTGGCACCATATGTGACATCATATCTGGATTGTAGCCAATCATATTACAGGGCCTATCCCACCACTCCAAAACCAATCAAGTATGGCATGTGCCATACTTAACAACACCCACTGAAACTAAATGTTCAGCTCAGTGGGAGAAGTCTCTCCTGGAATGATATGGGACATTTAAAGGTGTGGTCAGTGATAGTCACTGACCACACCTTGACACTATCCCAGCCATGGCGTGTCCAATTTTGGGGGCGGTGCTTCTGAGGGAGCAGTTTTCTCCAGAATTACTTACTATACTTTTTAACAAGCATTTGAAGTAAAAGCACAAAAGTGTATTACTCATCACCAACCAATGATTGATTGTTTAATCATCCATCCATCCACAAGAGAGAGAGAGAGAGAGAGAGAGAGAGAGAGAGAGAGAGAGAGAGAGAGAGAGAGAGAGAGAGAGAGAGAGAGAGAAGAGGAAGGGGGGAGAGCAAAAGAATTAAGCTCCCGACCATGGCTCCTGAGCAGTTTACTCCTGGAAGCGCTCCTGCCACAGGGAGCAGCGCTGCTGCCACAGGGAGTGCTCGTGTCACAGGGAGCGCTCCTGCCGTGGCATGTGGACAGGCCTTGGCAGGTAGCCTGTCTCCACGTGGCACCTCTACTATAATACTGCAGATAGACAGACAGAGTAGAACACAGAGAGAGAGAGGGCGGGAGGGAGAGAGAGAGGGAGAGAGAGGGAGTGAGAAAGGGAGAGAGAGAGAGAGAGAGAGAAGGAGGGAGCAGTGTGCTCTGAGTAACACAAGCCATCTCTGAGTGAGTCAGAGCTGCTGGCTCCTAATTTTCATCACAACAGCATTAATGCGTTAATGCTGTTATACTTTTTTGTGTTTTTACATTTGCTTTGCAAGACGTAAGTTACATCTTCCACCCAGTATACTAAAAAAAAACACGTTAATCAGGAAATTACAACATATTCTATAGAAATTAATTAGAATATATATCTGAATAACTGTCATCGCTATAATCATGCGTGCTTGACTTGTCCTAACAGATACAGAGAGTAGAACAGTGTGTTGAGAAGGGCACGGACTTTCTCCACTGACTGTTGTTATAACTTCCGTCTGTCTTCCCATAGTTGTCCTACTTGGATGCCAGAAGCAGCCTGAAGCAAACAAACAGCAGTCTTGTTCACCCTGTTTTCACAAATAAATATACAGCACGCAGCAGAAAACAAAACCCCGTGGGTGATCTAATCTTTTGTCTTGTTTTATTTGACTTTTTTGTTGTTGTTAGCGATATATACTATCTCAGATGCAGAAGGAGCTGCATCTGTTGTGTTTGGCGATACGTGCAACAGATGTGGCCCACATTGCTACAGTACAAACGGCTAGCTACCATAGCTCCATCACTGTCCCACACATCGAATACGATTAATACAGAATGGCAATATATTCCGTTATCAGATCACTCAGATATGTGAAAAACAGTAGATATTTTTTACCACAGGAGTACGAGGAAAATCCATGACTCAATGTGAATCAATTGAAAATGCTGTTTATACCTACTGTAGAGATGGTATTTCTAGTTCTGTCACACACACATATTGCAGAATAATATATTTTATTTCAGCTATTTCACATTCACTTTCACGTCGTCTGTGCAGTGCTATTAAATGTATTATTGTCTGATGCAACCCTAAGAAATGTGTGTGTTGTATACAAAACGACTACTACTAAAACTGGGTGACTGGACATTTAGTGTAATTTCTTAGAATATCCATAGACATCCGGTAAGCTATCACTGAGTAATATACGCTGAGAATACCTGCTATGGCTGATAGCCCTTACCTCTATAAGCAGAGGAACAGGGAGTGGGTTTGTTGATTTTCTAAATCCTACTCTGATTTTTCGTTGCTATCATTGTAAAACTTAAATCCTACCTCAGTAGTGGAAAGTGGCATACAGTACAGTGCACAGGACATCCTGGTACACAGGGAGAGTCCATGGGGCTAAAATGCCCCTAGTGGCAAACGACATGTATTACACATCATGACAATATACACAACAAGGCTAGACACGGTCTCTTTGGAAATCATCTTACCCTCAATGAGTTCCAGTTATCAAACATTCCAGTAATATAAATCAAAGACCTCTTACTAGGCACACTAAAACAACACACACACACACACACACACACACAAAATAACGAGTCTATTACGGTCAAGGATGTCTGTTCCTTAACTCCCATAATAAATGAATCACTGCTAAGATTTGACTGGCACCAGAACAGAGAATGTTAGATTTGCTATGTACTCATGCCAATGCCTAAGGTGATGGCTCTAAACTGTTGGTTGTCTTGTCTTAGCAACATTTGTGATGCACCACTCAAGTTGATTGTACAAAGGTAGAAACTCACGTGTAGTATAATACATTAACACAAACATCAAATGACACATGCATTTAGTCATCTAAGGGGCTTTATCAAAACTGCCTCGCACATGAGTTTGTAGTCTGCTGTCTATAGTTCACGAAATGTTGGGTAGAAAAGCTGTCTTGTTCAAATTAAATAAACCGTCTCTCTCAAAGATTTGGGCTTTTTTTAGAAACGTGCACTTAGTGGTGGCACTTGGTAAAGCTAGACTTTAATTTGTATTTTTCATGGTTGGTGTGTTGCGTTTCGTGCTCTGATGCATGGCAGAAGCCTGCTCCCACCATGGTCTATGTTTTCATAGACTGGATGAGGCTGTCACAACTGAAGGGCAATAATGACCACTTAAATCAGGCTTCAGATAGAAGCTGGCATTATTTCTCTTTGACATGTTCAAGGCATCGGTAGGTGAGGCCACTCACATCAGCAACGGTTTTGGAAAGAACATGTTGAAATGAAAGATCAGTGCATACAATACCAAGTTTCAAGTTAAAATATATTTGCATGCATAAAATGAGTGTAGAGTACTATTTAAGAGGAAAACGTGTCAACAGGATACTTCCCTGAGATCTCCCATTAGCGCAACTAAGATTACATCTGACCATAAATGTGTCATAAAATATTTTGTAACTCTCAGTTAATTCATAATTTGTACTGGATCCGGCCATCTCTGGTCGCTGTTAGCCCATAAGCTAGTCTCTTTAAATGAACATATCTACATTTTATAAAATATCCATACATGTCAGTGTTATTAGATCATGCATTGGATGCTAAGCATGCAGACTAACTGAGAATGATAGATATTTCAACTGCACAGCACTGGATGGACACCCAAAACATCTCCGTCCTTAGCAACATCCCCCCACAACCAAATAGCAGTTTTGTAGTGCTATTATATATTTGGAGGGATGAATGCAGCCATATACTGTAGCACTGGTCAGTGGTAAGGACTGTTTTTATTGCCATACCTTCTCCATCACAAACTGTCAAGAAAGAGTTTGTCTGCGTGTGGTTTGTGTGGGTTATATCATTTACCCCTAGCACATGTGGGGGTCATAGGCCTCAGGACCCCTCCAAAGGGTCACATAAGGTTTTTTTGTTTTTTTTTCAGTGGGGGTGTATTTGTTTTAATGTTGTCAATATCTTGCATGTAGAGGAAATTCTTCTTTTTGGGACCCCCATGTGTCCACACGTTTAAGAACTGCAACATGCTGTGAACATTACATGTGCAGGATCTATGTAGGCTAAGTTACAGTGAAGGCACTAGTTGTGGATGGCTGTGTGACAGACTATTGATTTATTTTGGGAAGTTGTAGATGTGTAATTATATGCAATGTGGCACTGAAAACTCCTGTCCAGAACATTCCAGTAAATCAGTTCCATACTTTGGTTCCTATACTGGGCCTCTCGTTTATCAACCATCGGTAGCTGATTCAACATTCCATATTCATCGTTTTCTTTGGACGCAGATATAGCTATGTGTCAACTTAGTCAATGTAAATTCCGTAAGTGCCTTATTTATATTGGACATCAACTACTGGGTAATGGTTTACAGCTCTTTCCACAAGCATTTGTTTTCACTGTTTGCGTGTACAGCAAAGCACTATATCATAACCAGTGTCTATGTACAGTGAGTCACATAGTGACACACTGTGGTAACGTCATGGACGGATTAACGCACGGGCCTGTTGGGCACGTGCCCAGGGCCCTGACTCAGAAAGGGGCCCCTGGCAGCCTGTATTAACAATAA
This sequence comes from Amblyopsis hoosieri, assembly GCA_027564755.1. Taxonomy (NCBI): domain Eukaryota; kingdom Metazoa; phylum Chordata; class Actinopteri; order Percopsiformes; family Amblyopsidae; genus Amblyopsis; species Amblyopsis hoosieri. Next base: position 402 of record JAODUE010048031.1, on the reverse strand, counting down.
TAATTTGAATATTGTTGGTGACAAGTAGCCTAACTGTTAAGTATTTTAACAATGTCAGTCTATATCATTTACGTTTTGCTAAGCACCTCCATAGTATATGGTCCAATACTATGCTAGCAGCGTAACTATGCGCGGAAACAATTCTGACATGCCCGATAGCAGAGGTGCGTTCGTATTGGCAAACAAAGACGAACGCTTATCAACACCTGCAAACTGTCTGAAGAGGTAGTTGCCTCGGGTGACAGTTTAAATCTAACAATTTTATATGTTTACACAAAACTTTATATTGTTAAAGTTCAAATTGTAGTGTTTTCCATCAATATTTGCCTCAGTTCACCGAATTTGAATGCACCTCATAACAAAATTTAGAGGGGGGTGTCGTACTTTCAGCTTTGCCGAAAC
>JAODUE010048010.1:0-18397 GCA_027564755.1 Amblyopsis hoosieri | reverse complement strand
ATATATTTACATAGGAAATAGTTGTTTGCTGGTATATTAATGTTTTAAATTAAAATATTGTATGTACCTTTCAAGTACAATAGTTGCAGGACAGTACAAGTTGCGACTGAATTATTTGCGACACTGTAAGGTACCCTGAGTGGGTGAATCGCCTGCACACGGGTAAAATGCCTGTGCCTGTCGAGGCAGTTCCTGTTACGGGGCAGAGTTGACCTCTGACCACGTTTGCAAACTTGGATCTAGACCAGAGTCAGAGCAGGCATGCGGCACAATGATAGAGGGTCTAGAGACAGAGCCAGATGCAAACAGTCCTGCTGCCACCCAATGTTTGTTTAACTGAGGTTAACCTGTCTTCGCAAGGAGGCCCATCTGTCACACAAGAACTGGCCAGCCATCCAGGGTTAGCTCTGGGCTTTTATGGTTCAGGTCTTGTCACCGTCTGCCAGCGCCAAGCGTCCCAGCGCCCTCTCCCTCTCCCCCCCACCCAATGCCTCTGATCTGGGCTCTGTGGCTGGTGTTCTGATATCATCCCACTGTATAAAACTGAGTCCCTGCAAGTCTGGATCTCTGGCGTAGTGGAAAGGTTTGCAATGTGTGACTGCGCCGTGGTATGCACATGTGCTTGTATGGGTGCATGTGTAGTCCGGCGTGTGTACAAGTATGTGTGTGTGTGTGTGTGTGTGTGTGTGTGTTTGCATTTGCGGCGTGGCCTGTTGTAGTCTTATTCCTTGGCGGGTTGCGGAGCTCAAACAGAGACGTCAGTGTGGCGTTTGGCTGTTACTTTTCCCTGCTTAGTTGTTAGACATCTGTTTGCTCTTGTCACCCCCCCCCATCCCCCCCCGAGGCATAGCAGGGCAATCTCCCCTGAAAGTGTGCATGTTTAAAATGCCATTGTCAAGAGCCTGGAGAATGGGTGGGAGCAACGGTGGTGACCTTCATTAAAACACCTGCGGGGCTCTAGAACTTCAAAAGACTTTCCCCCCCCGCCCCCACCCAAACAGACACTTGCATGCTGACTGGCCCCAGCTAACTGACACCCATGCCCGAGGCTGGAATTGCCTCCTTTATATTCCTCCCTCTGCCATTCTTCTGAGGATGTGGTGCCGCAAATAAAGTAACCACAGCTATGAGTAAAAAATAATAATGAATAATTATTATGAATGGAATCACATTGGCGATTACGCAGTCTGTCATTCACATGGATTGGGACAATGTTGAGCGGGGGTGGATACCTTTTCCTTTGCTACAGAACGTTATGTCGAGTTCGCTCACTGGTCTAAAGCCCCGCTGATTAAAACCATCCAGTCCCGCTAGGCACCAACTCTGCTATACAAGCCCCTAGGAATGTACAGTTTATCCTCCATGCCTTAACTTGGGCTCTCCATTACCCACTGCTGATAAGGCGTTGGAGCAGTCACAGGCTGCGGACTGTGGCAGATTAAGAGATAAGCAGCCATTTTCACTACACCCACTCACTGCAGTTTTCCTACTGTGAACGAATGGGTGTGTGTGTGTGCTGTTTCCTTCCTTAACGTCGTCCAAGGTGGCTCATAATACATTTTCCAAAGTCCCACCAACAAAAATAAGCCTTCTTTATCTTTTGTGACCCGATAAACCACTGAGCTGCTTAAATGTATTATTTTAAGCAGAAATATTCATGTTTATTGTCCTGTCTTTTCTTATTTTGTATCTGTAAACGGGAGTGTGACATTATTTTCCCTCCACACACCCCCCCCTAACATGTGACCCATGCTGATGTTCCTGTAGGTTGCTCTTGGAGAGGCTTGTGCCAGCCATCGGTTCACAGAAGCAGGGCATTGCTGCAGCCTGTGTCCTGCTGGGTCTGGAGTGGAGGTGGACTGTGGGAAGGAGGACACAAAGTGCGCTCCATGCCCAACGGGTGAGTAATACCTAGCCTTACGAGACCATCCTGACCATCCAGAGCTTCAATCTCATGTTGTAGCGAGTATCAATTCTGGAACCCCTCAATGGAAAAGCATTGTCGCCTGTTTAATAATAATAATAGTAATACATTTTATTTCTGGACGCCTTTCATGACACAAGGACATCTTACATTGAACACAGACAAATATAAAGACATAGAAACATCTTTAAGATATATACATACTGTATATACACACATACATACACATAAACACATACACATACATACATACAAACATACAGTACAGTACAACATTTGACTAAGACAGGTATACATTTTAGAAACAATTAAATAAAGGTACAAATAAATAAAAAATAATGAAATAATAGATGCTTGTTGGGAGGGAAGTCAGGTGAGACTGGAACAAAGGTTTAATTGTTATAGGCAAGAAGAGATGGGTTTTGAAAAGGTTTAACAAAAAAGGTGACTGTGTTAGCATGTCGTACGTGCAGGGGAAGGGCGTTCCACAGTCTGGGACAGAGCAGCTAAAGGCAAAATATCCCATGGGGTAGAGGTGGGGGGGGTGGGGGTTGGGGGTCAGGGGGGTATTTAGAAAAAAACAAAACAACCAGCAACAATCTTCCGTTTTGATGACGACAGTGCACATCATACATTTTAGTGTGCACTGGTGCTCTGGCTGATTATAAACAGATTGATTTGGTGAGATAAATGTAGAGAGTCCATTCATATGTAAGACAGTTTGATTTAAATGTACTAGCATTTATGCCTTTATGACTTGAAGGGTTCCAGACTGATCTCGGCAAAGTTCAATTGAAGCTTACAAGATACAAGGTCTCACGAGGTTAAGTAATAACACTGTTGTTGATACTTGACAGACAGAAGTATGGTATGGCCAAAGATATTAGAATACAAACAAAGAAAGAGCAACGTAATGCATTTCTACGGGAGCAAAAGTAAAACAGTTCCGGTCTCTCAAGTGGGCGTGTCACCCTATACATCACTAACAACATTTTATTGACATACATGCAAGGGGGAACCTCGGGTGCTGAGAAATGAATACAACACGGAAGTGCCAAACCCTACAGTTCATCGTATGGCCACTTGAGGCTGACTGCAAAAGGGAGTCAATCCCTACAAACTACAATGTTAAAAAGTCAGACTTTCCAGCAAAAATAAACATGTTTACAGCCTGGTTCCAAAAACGCTATTGGTCTATAAAGCTAGTCTTCCCGTTCATGCCAACTGTACGGGGGGTGAATTTTTCATAACTCATCAGTTAAAAAAATATTAGCCGTGCATTTCTCCCATTATAATGAATAGGGGGCATAGAGGGGCGTTACAGGCGGAGCGAGGTATGACGGCCAGAGCCAGCACAGCGCGGTGTTCCAAAACGTTCTTGAGAAAAGCTATGGGTGACGTCACGGAGGGTTTGTCCATTTATATATAGTCTATGCATACACGGAGTTCTGGAAATTCAAACATAGCCATATAGTCTGCATGAAGGGGGGATCTTCTCTCACTTGGCTCTGTTCTCTATGGCATGACGGTTTTATCATTATCTCCCAGCAAGCACTCTCAAGCTGCCCCCGCCCCCCCTTCCCCAATTCTTAATAATAACAACAATAATAATAATAATGCACTTTTCATACAGAGGTTGCCGCTCAAAGTGCTTTACAATTAAAGTCAGAGTTAGTCTCGAGAAGCTTGCTAACTTTGATCTTAAATCAAAACAATATCCCTCCACGGCGCTGCTCCACACATCGAACCCCATTGTGAAGCAAAGCGTAGTACTACGGCTTTGTTGATGTGAGCGGTGTTCACCCCTTTGTTTATATTTCTATTTACGGAGCCAGGGATGTGTATAAGTATAGGATTATTTTTTCAACACTCACAGATAACGGTAAGCTACCGACATGCGAGGATATATTTGGTGTAGTGTATTATCTTACAATTAGCTTGCAATAACTGACTGTGCCTTTAAAGAAATAAATAAAGAAACAAAGGATGACATTTCAAAATAAAATTACAATCAACAATAAAACAATAATACAAAAAAGGAATAAGAAACAGGATATGACAAACAGTAGTACACGGTAAATACCGTAATGTAAGGTCAGAATAATGAAACAATTCCCTGGAATGTTGGTTTCCTTTATCTCTCCATGATGATGCTCATGCCCCTCTATCCTTCTCAGGAAGCTATTCCCAGTATGAGGACCTCTCCCCGTGCCTTCCCTGCGGCCAGTGTCCGGCTGGTGTTCCCCTACTGGCGGCCTGCGGCCGCTCCCTGGACACGCACTGCGACTGCGCCGACGGCTTCTACCTCTGGAGGGACGGCGCCACCCAACGGCGCATGTGTGCGGCCTGCATGCTGTGCCCGCGTGGTGCGGGCGCCATCCAGCCTTGCAGTCCCCAGGGAAACACGCTGTGCCAGGCCTGCATGCCCGGGACCTTCGCGGAGGAGCGCAGTGCCACCAATGCCTGTCAGAACTGCTCCAGGTGCTCCGACAGCGAGGTGGAGATCCGGTCCTGTCAGCCCAACTCAGACACTCTCTGCATGGGTGAGTCGGGCACACAAAGCACAGGGGAAGACACTCTGCATGGCATGGGTGAGTCGGGCACACTGTATGTGAAAATGTGTAACGACAGTCCGCACCTGGGACTCAAACCCTGGCATGAAGGGCTGGCACGCTAATGAGGAGGCTACGGTTAGCTACCGTTACACGAGTGAGTCAGGCACACTGAGAAACAGAAGAAGGGATTGAATGGGCTTTACAGAAACTGTCTGTGCGATAACGTTAGAGGGGACGTGGGCATTGAGGGGGAGTGTCTGGGGAGTTCATGAACATGTGGCCAACACCTGCATACCCCCCCATACCCCACCCCACCATACACCCTACATTTGAACAATGTCCAACACTCCAACCCTTTGTAACACGAGCAGTGATAAAACACCCCATGTTAATGCTGCAGTCCAATTTTGTACTTGGGGCTTGACAGACCTGTATTTAGGATAACTACCCCCAGAACCCAGGGGGGCCTGGGAAGGCCACTGACCCCAGAAACTAATGGGCCCACTCGCTTCCCGGAGAGAAGGCCATCTGTACATGGCACGACCCCTTTGAACCTACAGAAGTCAGCGCGACAACGCGGTGGTTGTGTGTTTGATGCTGAACTACGGGGAGGCTGTAGGAGGGAGAATGAGTCAGAAGGCCAAGCCAGCCCAGGGTGTCCAAACCCCAGGGAGCCTGCTGGATGACCTGGGTTAGCCTGGACGCCAGGAACACATGGCTCGCTGCGACTATATCCAGCCAGAGTGCTTTCCAATGTGAATGCATTGCATATGCATTAATCTCTCTCTCTTCCTCTCTCTCTCTCTCTCTCTCGTTCTCTACTCACTCTTTCTTTCTCTACTCTATCTCTCTATTTCTCTCCCCTTCCTCTCTCTCTCTGTATCTCTCCCCTCCCCTCTCTCTTTCTGTATCTCTCTCTCCCCCTCTCTCTCTGTATCTCTCTCTCCCCCTCTCTCTCTCTCGGTCGCAGATAGAAAGCTGCAGATCCTGCCTCGGCCGGATGAGTCTGACGGCACACGCCAAGCTCCTCTCCAGCCAGTGATAGAGTATGAATATGATGAGGAGGTTAGTGATGCCAGCCCTTCGCCTGGAACCACCTTTGTCCCCCAGGGTGAGCGGGGCAGCAGCAACATTCTGGCCTACGTGTCTGTTCTGGCCGCGGTGGTGCTGGGTCTGTTGCTCTACGTTGCCTATAAGTGGTGAGTGTTAATCAAGTGAAAATGCTCCTTTGAAAACCACAATTTGACATGTTTTTATACAGGCTGTAATCCATCTGTTACCCATAGTTCATTCATTCTCATATATTTCTAATGCTTATTTGACAAAATCTTGTTGCAGTAACGATATGGAAAACAGTAATTTAACTTGAAAACTGAAAACATTTCTTCATGATATGTGGCTTATGAACAAACAACATATTTCACAGTTATATGAAAACTTTATTGAAACTATTTACCAGACCACTATGGTCTAATTCTCTCATAGAACATTACACTGAGTCCATGCACTAGACTAGACTAAGCCCAGATGCATCACGTAATCTAATTATTTGGCAATGGCAAACTCTGAATTCTCTTCCTATTGACGGAGTGATAAATAGGTCAGTGTTCAGAGTTTGGCTGACATTTCCTCCTCTGTTCTCCTCAGTTGGACGTCATGTAAACAGAAGCAGGCCCTGTCAAAGGCTCGCGCGGCAGAGCTAGGAACAACTCCTGAGGGAGACAAGCTCCACAGCGACAGTGGTGTTTTCCTGGATTCCCACAGCCTGCAAGACAGTCAGCCCAGCAAAGGTAGGGTAGAACGTGCTGGCCTTTGTTATTTCTTATTACATCCGTAAAAATAACACTCTTGACTACTGAAGATAGCAGGAAAAAGTGGCTTCGCGTCTGAGCGGTCGGCCGAGTCACATCTACAAACACACGCAAAGCATTAAGGGTAATGTACACTGCAAAAACGAACATCTAACTTAGTGAGATAATCTTGTTTTTAGATTTTAAAATCTACTTGGACTTGTTTCTAATATAAATGGCTTATCTAGTGACTTAAATTAAGTAAATCTGCAATTAATTTAAGAAATCTTATTAAGTGAATTTCACTTACTGCACTGGCAGTAAAAATTGCTTGTTTTAAGAATAAGAAAGCTCATAACTAATATATTTGCACTTATATTTGATAGGGCATTTTTTGCAGTGTAGTATTTTCACTTACGTGGTCCTTGTAGTTTTAACTCTTATCTTTTCTATTATTTAAATACATCAAAAATAATTGTAACTAAATATTTTATTAAATCTAAGTGCGCATTCACTTAATCATGACCATAATATAACAATAACATAAGAGTTACAAAAGATTTTTCACAACACACAACACAGGAGTGGACTAATCTTAATTACAATCGCAAGTAGGTCATTTAGCAGCACATGCTTATATAGAACGTGACTTAACAATGAGTACAATTACAAGTATGACAAGAAGCAAGAGGGGTGTTGTATCTTGCTCAAGTTACAGGTAACTGAGACTCAAGACCATGCTCTTCCAGGTAGGATTCAAACAGCCAAACCACTAGACTAGCCTGCCTCCCTTAATATACACTATTTAGTATACTATTGAAGTTGCATAATGTATATTTAATATGTCGGTTTCACAGACATGGATTAAAAGAAATATTCAATGAAGAACTCCATTGAAACATGCCTTAGTCTAGGATTAGGACTAGTCTAAATGCAGTTTCCGTCCAATAACAAGTCTATGAAACTGGCCCTATATGGCCCGGTCTCTCAGCCATTGATTAAGGCTAGTCTTAGACTCAGATTTTTTTTAATGTTTTTTCTTTTAGTCTTGGATTAGGTTTAATCCACGTGTGTGAAACCGGCCATATACATTTAATTTAAGGAAGTAAAGTAATGAAGTAAATCAGAAAACAAATACCTTGAATACAAGTGTGTGCTGTGTGCCCCTACAGGCAGCAAAAGGGACAGCAAGCTGGACGGCCGCCTCTACGCCCACCTGCCACCCCACAGGAAGGAGGAGGTGGAGCGGCTGCTGCAGGAGGGCGGGGCCCGGGGCTGGCGGCACCTGGGCGTGGCGCTGGGCTACGAGGCCGAGCAGCTGGACCTGTTTGGCCGTGGGGAGGCCCCGGCCCACACGCTGCTCTCCCACTGGGCCCAGAAGGAGGGCTCCTCCCTGGGGCTGCTGTGCTCCGCGCTGGCCCGCGCCGAGCGATCAGACGTGGCGGCCGCGCTCACGAGCCCCGCACAGGGCGTCTCCGTCGTCTGAGTGACAGCCTGTGTGACCTATGACCTGTGTGACCTATGGACACTAAAGACTCCGAACGGGGAGGCACTCTGACATCAACACTTGTTTTGGGGAGGGGGAGGGGTTTGTACGGATCCTGCACATTATGGAGGGCGCGACTTTTACAGTCAACATTTGATGTGTCCGTGGAACCGAATGTAGAGGATTATCTTCTGCAATGTGCTTGGATTCACCCCTCCTACCATCTACAGTACATCATCAATTACCAGGGAGAATTAACAGTCTTGTTTCCTCAACATTCACTACCACCAAAGCCTACATGGAGCATTTCTCAACGTAACTGAATAAATCGATGGTATTTGGCATTGTGGTATTATTTGAGAGAAGTAAGGCATAATGTTGTCTTTTTTTTATCTTGTTTGTATAGTAGCATTAAACTACATTGTCTTTAGTCTGTTTAATTTTGTTAAAGAAAAAAAAAAGCCTAATAACCATCACACCTATGTTATTCTGACCTGTCCTGATCTCAGGAAATGTTTAATTTCTTTACAATGTATATCATGTATTTTTTTATGTCTTGTTGTGTGTTTTTGTTAAGTTTTAATGTCAGTTAATAAATGATTCTGAGAATTGATTCAATCAGTGCACTTATTTTGTTAAATACATTTGTATAATGTACTCACATAGGGGAAACTATGTAGCATTCAGCGGAAACATTGTTATGCTCTCTAACATGAAGATGAAATATTTCTCAAAGGCCATTATAGCAATTCTGTATCAAATGTCACACTGTACAGTATAGTTATATATAAAGTGGTGTGATTGTGTAGTAGTACATGCAGTAGTCATAGCAACATACTGTAGATGAAAGACTTATCAGTCTGTCAGCAGATTGCTGTTGACTTTTGTCTGAATTGTACAGCACTGAAATGTATTCATGAAGCTGAGCACATCTGGCCTTCACAGTAAAAGATAAACAGATAAAGGATTGTACAGTGAGAAATGTTTGACTATTTTGGCACATCACTTTAAGTATCAAGGGTTTTAGCATACAAGTACATTTCCTTACCAAAGTACTTGGGGAAATCAGATAAGAAGTGGTTTCATGGTTTCAGTGCAAAAGCAAGATAACTTTCTGAATATTTCGGCTGAAGCTAAGTTTCGGTATGTCCCTGACGCTCTGAGCTTTAGTCTGTTAATGATCGTGCTGCCTTCAGTCGTAAGTGGGAGCAGGCATCTTTGCACGGCCCGGGGCAGCGCAACGTGCCGTCACGCACCCCAGACGGGAACGCTTAAGAGCGGTCTGGAGCACAGAGGCTGGGGAATGCACATACACTGGAGGGAGGGTGGGGAAAAGGGGCTGGGTCCCTCCATCGAATCGTCTGGGCCTCCCGAGAGCATGCAATGAATCCAGGCGATAACTTTGATTCCCTTTACCACGACTGCCAAACATCTGGCTATGGCATCATCAGTGCATGTGCATTTAAAAAAGAAGTCCTCATTAGCAGAGCAAGCCGTACACCAGGGATGGGTGTGTACCAATCTATCAGGACACTTACAATTAGTTCGGCTGTTACAGTATTTCTAATTGAAACGTACAAATACATAATTAGTTTTACCAAAAAAAGTTTATTTTCATTTTTAAAATGTTTGTACACTCAGTATGACAATGTGCTTACGCAATACTTACAGAATAGTAGGGAGAAACATTTGTACATAAAAGCGGAAAGAAAGAAAGAATAAAGAAATGAGAAATCACCCCTACCACTGAAATAACCAAGTGGTCTGTGAGGACCAGGTTCCAGGTTGGACTGACTCATGTCTAACAGCCAGGGTCAGGCTGGGGCCTGGCTGAGCTGGTGAGGTGGGGAAGTGTGTGTTCCCTAACCCTACTCTGTGCACATTTTGTTAATATTACAAATATTTACACTTTAACTCCTGAAATCAATAGTACTTTTACAAAGTCGCTTATTTAAACATTCCCCGAAAACTATCTTTCAATATATTCACATATAAAGCAATATACATTTGTAAGGATATTGTTTAATGCAATTAAATGCGGACACACATTGATGATTAATGAGCCCATGCTTATAAAACAGCAACCTTGATGCCAGGACAAATCTGACACTAACAACCAAATATTCACTGATCACCATCTTTCAAGCATCTAGAAGACAAATGGTTTAAAAAAAAAAAAAAAAAAAAAAAAATCAAATAAAGTTAAAGTTTTAAAATCTCAATGCTACAGCACTCCTGCGAGAGGGAAACCAGCCAGGTGCAAAGTGCAGAGCTAGAACAAACGCGGCTAAAGCACACGTCGTAGACTACATCCAAACCGGGCTCTCTTCACGGTACATGAACTGATACGACACAAATGCATTGACCAGCAGCCCCCACCCCACCCCACCACCTGTCGTTAGTACTTTATTTTAAACTCATTGCAAACAACTCAAGCACAACTTTTGCTTCATATTTCAAAGTAAAATATTTCTAACTCATCACTGAGGACCATTCACTTGTAGAGAGGGGTGGCCTGGCCTATGTAGGAATTTCCATAGAATACCACGCTGACCTCCGCTAACATATGCACTCATAAAAACATTGGTGACGCCGAAGTTTTGTGGTTACACAATCAAAGTCAGGGTTCGAGCAGTGGAAGTCTGGACTTCAAAAGCCCATCTAAAAAGCAGCACCAGATAAAGAGTCCATGATGTGTAAAAAAAAAAAAAATCCTACAATACAAAAAAAATTAAAATAAAAACAAAACAAAAATAAATTATAATATCTGTTTTAATATCGATCCATCGTGAAAAGTACTAAAGGGCATGTAATAAGCATGGTTGATTCCTTTTGTCAATTCTTCACAATAAGGGATATGAGTTTAAAAATGGAACTGAGGTGATCATCTTGACAACATTAATGAGCCAGAATCTGGAAAAGTGAATAAAAGACTCAAATATGACAGTGAAAACAGTCTATGTAGCACCCCTCACTGTCAGCTCCAGTCAATTCAGTGACACATCTCTGGACAGTCTCGTGAAAGGTCCAGACCAGCTTGTTGGGCAGCAGTTTGATTAAATCATAAATACATGGATGAAGCCACCTCATCCATCAGCGCCGTATACCAGCCTGACACTCCAGGTGGGCTGATTCAGACATTAGTTAGTTAGTTGAAGGCAAATCTGTGTTACTCCACTCATCGTGGGCCGGCGGGCGGACACGGCTGCTGGCAGACTACTCCAAATCTGTGTCTTCTTTGGGCCTGTACAGAGAGCCAAAGCGCTGCATGTATTTCTTGATGAATTCCTTGGTCTTGTGCTTGACGTTCTCATTACACTCAAGGTCCTCAGGGTTCTTGCAAGCCTTCAACTCCTTGTTCATAACGCCGTGAGTTAGCTAAGACAGGAGACAAAGAAGGGGACACTTAAGGCGTTTTCTCCTGTCAACAGACTGAATTGGATGTCACGGCTGATACATAGCAGGTCGTAACAAGCACTTTTATTAGTGAGAAGGTTAAGTCATTTCTGTAGAAGTCCAACTGTTCTTAGACTGGTAATAACTAGAGCCACATTCTCAATAAGTTACGTTCCAGGTGAATTGGTGTCCAAGTAAAAAAAAAATGTAGTTATAACTTATAGATATAAACACATCACACCACATCGTTTTGTTGACAATGCATAGAATCAGGAAAGAAAATACTAAAAGTATGTTCTGTTGGCCAGAAGAAGAGGGTCTTCTACAATGGAACGACAAAAAAAATCAAGTCAGGGAGATGATAGACCGAATGTACAAAGGGTCTTCTCCAATAAAAACATTGTTTGGCCGAAGAAAGAAAGTCGTTGGAGCTCAGCTATTTAGTTCTGGTTAGCTTTAAAAACACATCCTTTGAAGATAAGTGCTGACCAAAGTTTTATGTGTACAAACCACTGAGAGAAAATACCACTATACATGCATGTATGTATTAATAAGGAATTAGTAAGCATTACCTTTCTAGCCAGATGTTTGAAGTCATCTGTGTTACTGATGCGCCCAAGTTTGCAGTCTGGCTTTCGGTAGGGGTTCAGACAATGGACTATGAACTGGGACATCTAAATAACACAGAAACATGCAGAGATAGTCTACCTTGAGAACGGTCCTCTTACAGGATTTTTTTTTTTGTTTTTAACACATACAATTATATAGAAAAGACAGTAACAGACAATAGAGATAAACAAGTACAAGACACATTTCAAACTGCAAGTGTTTGATAGAACTTGAACGGTAGGGCAGAGAAAATCACTTGCGCAAACTTTGGCTCACCTCTTTGCGGAATGTCTCCTTGCTCTTTTTAGCCAGTTCACTGGAAGTGTCGGCTTCAGCTGTCTTTGTGGAAAACTGTGCGCGATATTGAGAGAGAAATGGCAGTATTACGATTTAATTCACTTCAAATTAAAAGATTTTCCTTGGAACCTTTTCATTATCCTTTTATTTTTAACGAAACATTATCTCAGCTGTGATAGTAGACAGCCGTTTCAGATGGGGCACAAAACAAATTACATTTTAAATGCAACTGCATCTGATGTACTGCAGCAACAAATTGCAAAGGCGAGCCTATTCCGGCAACACCCGCACTCCCAACCTAATGAGTTATGGCAACAGGTTGCGGAACAGCAGCCTTCAAGGTCGCAGAGGTAACAAACGGCACCTGGCCACCAGGCCCGCTCCACGGGGGGGGGGGGGCACACAAAGCAGCCATATCCTGCCAGGGGACTGGCTCTCCGGCCACAATTCTCAACAACAAAGGCAGCCAGGCAACAGCTGACTGCTTATGCCCACACCAGGGTGGGGGATCAAAGGCAGCAGGCACAGTGGATTCACAATGATCCCCACTGCATAGGCAGTGGTTCTCAATAGAAGATAGAAACATGGAAGCAAAGATTAACATTTTATATATTATATATAAATAATATATTTATATTATACATTACATTTTACAAGTTTTAAATAGATCTTATGACATCCCAGAAGGCTCATGCATTCCAATTGGTAGGTAGGTTTCCGGGGCAGTCTGAGGACAGTAACCCAACTACAAGATATCATCTTAGCAGGACATCAGTTTCAAGGCACAGATATATGGACAGAAATGCACCATATTGGAACGTGACATCTGGCACTTTCTTGGCGGGCATCCAATCACAGACATACACACAAAACAAGAAGTTGTCTCTCTTGCAGAGACAAAGGACACAGTTCTTAAAACTATGAGAGGAGGAAACCATAAACAAATGCAAGGTCTCCCAGCTGGTTTCCATTACTATCAAAGGATAGATAGAGATGAAGGAAAACAAACGAGACACAGGATGAGGAGACAAGTTGTCACCCCCCCATAATTAAGGGACTATATACTGTAACAGCCGGTCGTCAGGTTTTGTTGGGGGGTATGCATTATTGTGTAGACTGTGGTGATACCCTTTTTAAACTTTGCGTCTAGTTGTTAATAGCTTCCCCCCCCGGCTTTATTAATAAGAAAAGCACAGAAATAGTAAATACTTTTTTATTTATTAATTACATTTAGAGAAAATTATAGAATTGAAACAAGTATTGACGACCGCTAACCGTAAGTCATAACATTCATCAAAGCCTTGATGGTGGTGTGCTGAAAGCCATTCGTTTCTCCCCCCCCCTCCCCCTTCCAATCCTATGCCCGGGCCACAGCTGAAAGCAATCATTCGTGAGGCATCTTCAATTACCTCAGGGAACAAACTCTATAATCACGTTTTTGCATCCAAGCACAAACATACTGGGAACTAATCTAAAAGGGGACACTGGGAAGCCAGGGTGTATGTTTCACACAAGCAAATAAAAAAGTTAGCAGAAGATGTTGTGCATAGGCCTTTGGTATGCAGTCATTTCCAATGGAGGGGTGACAATGTGCAGGTATGCAGGTAGGTACTGAATGCATGAATTACTTAAAGTGTAACTGCACCCTAAAATGTGTTTATTGAGCTGTTAGTAATAAACAAAGTAATACATCTGTGATGAGAGACACATCAATGTTGGTGTCATTGATTAAAAAAAAAGAGTTTATACACAAATCTGCATTTTATGGGATGAAAATGGATCTACAAGTAATATCCGTAAAATAGAAAAATCACCCCAGGACCTGTTTGGTATTCAGCAGTACACTGTCCGCTCATAAGTCATGAAATTGAAATATTAACGTTAATGTTAATGGGGGTCCCCCTCTTAGCCCCATCCCTCCCCCAGCTCAGCTCCTAGACACATTTTTCAAAGTTGTAGTGGGTGGAGTCCGGCTCAGCGCTGGGGTGCAGTTACACTTGAATTGGTCATTGTAAAAGGAAATTGACCACTGACCTTGGAGGGGTTCTCGTCATAGGTGGGCGTCCCCAGGTCCATCTCAGATTCATGGTCCACACTGGCACCGTCACTGCTACCATCCCAGGTAGGAGGGTCCCACTGAGTTTGCCTATTTACAAACATAACAGCATTTAGAGATGGCATCGCCATCTAAGGAGACACAGCAGACATACTGAGGCATCCCAATAGCCCATTACACCTCAACCTGGCGTTGCCATTGGTTACCCACCTGGTGAGTACATGGTAGTAGTAGATCTTGCCTTCAGGGTCACGTGCTACTTTCCAGCTGGGAGGTAGGACTATGGTTTTGGGCTTGGGTGGAGAGGGTGGTGGCAGGTCTATCACATTGTTGGGTACAATCTCCTGAAGGGGAGAAAACACATGTTGCAAAAGAAACCAGGACAAGTAATGAGATGGAAATGCTAAAATCTCTATTAAGGCTGCTGAATGAAATACATTTGTTTTTTTAAGTTGGCAGCCCTTTTCAAAAAAGTTAGAAATACTTTCCAGCCCAAATATTAATTGTATCCATCTATAACCAAATATAAAATGTAAATTTCTTATTGCACTAGATTGGATGGCAATTGTCATAACTATTTGTACAACACTGCCCCCTAGTGAACACAAAACATATTGGATACTCAGAACTTACTGACCACCAAGGTGCGCATGACTGGTGATAACCCACATATTCCATTCAACATTAAAGTTTGAAAATAATCTGGCCTCTAGTGGCAAAGAGCCATTCCCCACAATTTAAATGTTCACATTTTCCTGCAGTGAAAGACAAAATGTACATAATGCTTGCTATACTAATGAACTTTCTAACCAGGTAAAAAAGGTTAAAAAATATATATCCCAGAAATGTATTTTCCTTTAGTCCCATGTTTAAAATGTACAATCCATTCCTCTGAAGTTGCAAATATAGTAACACTTTCTAGAGATTAAATACCCCTTCCTGATATATATATATGCAATATATCGCCTTGCTTACAGTATTGTAATACACTGAATTGTGGCTGTGGCCGTGATACGCATCGTATCGCCAAATTCTTTTGAATACACAGTCCTAATATCCAATAGCAAAAACACTTCACGTGTCTGTTACCTGTTGGACAGTCTGGGAGGTGACGATGGTGGTGACTGTCCCTCCCTGCTGGACCACGACTCCTTGCTGGTGGCCTGTGTAAACTGGCTGGCCATGCAGGTAGCTGGCTGTGGGGTCAGCGTATGCCTGAAGACACATCCATCAAAGTTCAGATCAGACCAAGTGAGAGAGACAGACAGACAGCTGTGCCATTCACTAGCCAAGAAGAGGAGCCACAAGGAGCGGATTAATCAGAAGTGACTGTGAGCTGTCTCGCAGAGACAGCCTTTACTTGAGTGAAGTCTGGGACACAGCGCTGGCTAAGTGCGTCATGACACACCTTGACAAGCATGACAACCAACTACCTAACTCCATGTCAGCTACTGCAACTGCAAGCCAATCGTAAGCTAATACACCTTGTCAAATTCACCAAATATCTCCTCGCATTTCACTGTCTTACCGTTCTGTGTGTGTTGAAAGAAATACTCAGATACTTCTACACAGCCTTGGCTCCGGAAATAGGTACATGGCAAACAGTGTTTACAGCACAACAAAGCTGTAGTAGCACTACGCTTTGCTTTTCAATGCATTTCAGTGACCATTGCGGAAGTATAACGTGCTCACGACGGCGTTAGGTACGCCTGTAGGTGACGCCGTAGACTACACGTAGGTGCGACACAGAAGCATAAATGGGCCGTAAGACACAGTGCTAATATGCGGGAGAGGCTAAAACTAGAGACAGTCTCTTAACTGACGTAGTGCTGATGGACAGAAGAGGCTTGACAGGCTGACCTGTATGACTGGAGCGCTGGTCTGGGGGTATGCAGTGGGGATGCTGTAGATGGCCTGGCAGGGCTGGCCCTGGTAGTAGATGGCCGTCTGGGCCTGGGGCGGGGCCTGGGGCGGGGCCACGGCATAGTGATGCTGCGGCGGGGGCTGCGTGTGCACCGTGACCGCCTGCTGGGCGGCGGGGTCCCACAGAGAGGCGTAGCTCTGCTGGCTCACCTGGGGGACAGTCTGGGTGGGCGCGGACAGCACCGCCACGCCTGGGTCCTGATGCTGGGTGTGGGTGGCGTGGTGGTGGTGGTGGTGGTGGTTCACGGCGGAGAGCTCCAGGGGGTTTGCGGCGGTGGCAGCGGAGGGGGCAGCGATGTGCTGGGAGAGGGCGGGCACCGGGGCCGCCGCCTGGGACGTGGAGGACGGGGAGGGCAGGCCCAGCTCGGAGATGAGGGCCTGCGGGGGCGTCTGCTCAAAGCTCAGCGAGCCCGCCGCGTGCTCCACGGCAGGGGTGGGCAGCAGGACCTTCCCCACGTTGGGGTTGGTGGGGTCCACGAAGGTCTGGATGGGGTAGCCGGGCGGGTAGGTGATGAAGCCGGGGCTGGAGGCGTAGGCCAGGCCGGCGTCGTACGCCAACGTCTGGAGCTGCTGTTGCTGGAGCTGCTGTTGTTGTTGTTGTTGTTGCTGCTGAAGCTGCTGCTGCTGCTGAAGCTGTTGTTGCTGCTGCTGCTGTTGCTGAAGCTGTTGCTGCTGTTGTTGCTGTTGCTGCTGTTTCTGCGCTTCCCGCTGGGCAACCTCCTGCTCAAACAGCTTCCTACGCTCCTCGGTGGAGAGCTTATTGCGCTCCTTCCCAGACACTGCCCTGGTTGTCTTGCTGCTGCTGCCGTTGTTGTTGTTGCTGCTGCTGGACGAGTCGAACCTAAAAAACAAACGCAGAGAAGCGTTACGCGGCTCTGACAAAATGGTGGAACAACGCGAGTTGAAAAAGCGCCGCCGTGGCCACAAACACGGGTCCTACCGCTCCTCGGTGCGTCGGCTGCTCCTCTCGTAACAAGACGGTGGCGGGGAGGCAGAGCGCCTCCTTCGCCGCTCGCTACGAGGAGGTTTGTCCGAGACCCGATCTCTGTCCCGGTCCCGTTCCCGCTCCCTGTCTCTCTCTCTGTCCCGATCCCTGTCCCAGTCTCGATCACGATCCCGGTCATATTCTCGGTCCCTATCTCGGTCTCTGTCCCGTTCCTTCTCTCGCTCACGCTCTCGGCTGCCGGAGGAAGTGCGTGGCGTCAACGCTGTCTCTCGATCCCGCCGATCTGGTGAGGAAACAACCGTTTAATTAGTTGCAAACGGTTAAAGAAATATATAAAAATAAAAATAAGAGTGTTTCTATTTGCAATAAACATACCAGTTGCCTCCTTCTCTAACTGGCTCTTCTTTGGTATCCTGTACACCTCCTAAAATATGGGTATAGGTTATAGTTTTGACATTAAGCAATAAATAAATAATGAGACTCTAGAATTGACCGATCCCAAGCCACGCCCCTTTTCCAGATCAGAAGCCATCAAACTGTAACCACAGCGGAACACTACGATGTTACAGCTGCATAATTAACATAATTTAAGTAGGCTACTTTTCCATATCTTAAATTACAGAAATATATATTTTTGTAGAATCACGTATTTAAACCCAGATTAGAGAAATTAATCATAAGTAGCCTACATATGTAGCCTGGCACTTCTCTCTTTGCTTAGTTTGAGTGCCCTTGCCTTCATTGAAAATTATGAGTTACTGTCAGTTCAGCTCATTCTTGACAAAACGTACATTTAAAAAGAAATAGTGCGAAATAGGCTACCGAATGTAAACTGCTTAGGTAGGCTGTTTTCTCCCTGCAAATGTGAAAAAGAAATACGTTTCAAAAAAACGAACATAAATAGCCTATTAAAATGTAATTTGCGGGTCAGGTCGCCGTGTTAACTGGTCGGTCATGTAAGCTACGTTAGAATACGTATACGTATCTGAATAAATTAGTGCTACAGTCGGCTACAGTGTGTGCGCGTGCAGCCTGGGTTTACATCAAACAGAACCAGTAGGCTACTGCAAAAAGCAGACTGGGAGAGCAGCCGCTACCAGCCCAGACACATAGGCAATCACTTCTTGAAAATCAACGGACCTGAAATGTGCTCGTATTTCTTCGTCCTTTTCCTCTGGTACAGATTAGTTAACCCCAGAGTAGGTGTCCCCTGATTTATCAAATATTCTTAGCTTTTGTTCAAAGGGAAGGTTTAGAGCAGGTTTAGGATGGGCAGGATGGTCTAGTGGGCTGGGTGTTGGACTTACAGCTGGAAGGTTGTGGGTTCAAACCCTGGTGGCTGACCTACTTGTAAGCATCCTTGAGCAAGATGCCTAACCCCTAATTGCTCCCGGTGGTTGGTTGCACCTTGCATG
>JAODUE010048009.1:11976-41259 GCA_027564755.1 Amblyopsis hoosieri | reverse complement strand
TTTGTCGAGATTTGATGACGTAGCATCCTTGAAATACAGCCGTCAAGGATCCTTCCTTGACATTGAGAAACACCCAACATAGTAGAAAAAGAGAGAGAGATAAATAACATAGTAGAAGAAGAGCGAGAGAGATAAATAACATAGTAGAAGAAGAGAGAGAGAGAGAGAGCAATAACATAGTAGAAGAGAAACTCGAGCCAGTTGTTCTCTTCAGTGAGAGTGACTGAATATTTCATGGCCTTCTGAATGTTTAATGCTCGCTGCCATTCGTCAAGCCACTATTAATGTAGAGACGGGCACCAACATCGCTCTTATTGTCCCTGCTGAGCCTCCATAGCTAGCCTTGTGTTCATTGTCACCCCCTTCCTGCTCCTTATACGTGCCTTCAGCCCCAGGCCCAGGGAAGAGGTCTGGACGGTCTACTGAGGACGTCTCTGGACCTGGAGCTGGACCTGCAGGTGTCCAGAACCAGGCAGGCCCGTCTGGCCCAGGACCTCAGGGTCCTGCGGGAGCTGAAGGAACAGTTGGAGGGGGCCAGACAGCGGGGCCAGAAGGAGCTGCCCACCTGGGTGCAAGAGGACGAGAGGTTTCGCCTCCTTCTCAGGCAGGCCGAGAAGCAGGTGGGTGGGAGGAGCACTGTGTGGTGGGCGGAGCCCGCTTGCCTTGCGTTTTGTCTGACGTTTTCTCCACTCCTCTTCTTCTCCCTTCCTCCTCCTCCTCCTCTTGTCAGACGCACGAGGAGCAGCTGCAGGAGCAGCGGGTGGAGAAGATGATGAAAGCGGCGGCGAAGGATGTACACAAGATCAGAGGGCAAAACCGCAAGGAGGTTCCGGAAGTCCAGACCTTCAGGTAAAGATCTAATCTGGCTCAATGAGACTGGATTAGATTGCATTCAGTTAGATTATATTCTATTAAATGAGTTATATTGTTACGTTTGAAATGGTATTATGTAATAATGAATGCATTATTAATTATGACTATATCAAGCTAGTGTGCAACAGATCCCTGCTCATGTCTATTCTCCACTCAGGGAGAAGATGGCGTTCTTTACCCGAGCCAAGAGTAGCATCCCTGACCTGCCCGCGGACAGTGTGTGAATGACCAAAACACCCCGACTCCCCCGACCCCCAAAAGTTCTGCCGTGCCCGCGGACTTAAAGCAGACACTTGTCGGTACCATGAAGATTTAACGTAAATCTAATGTATGTAAATTAGGATGACGTACACAACACTTTTGAATTACTTAATTTTTTTTTTAGCATTGGCAAATCTGTATAGTGTTTCTTTTAATGTTAGCAGTAGTATTATCAGAACACATTGACCCTTTCTCTTTCACTGTTCTTTGAAGACGTTAATATAGCTGCTTCTTGTATGAAGGCAAAATCACACACACACACACACACACACACACACACAGATTCTAGATTTTAGCCAGTTGACAAATATTAAAAATGAATACCAGCACCAAAGGACAGTGGTAATTTTTAGGAATATGTCGAGTCTACATCTTAGAGGTATTGAATGATATTTGTAATATTTCAACCATGTCATACAACTCCAAGTGACACTTGTATAAAGAAGCTGCAGTACTGCTGCGCTATGACTGTAACCAGGGCAACTATTTTGTTTGAATCATGATTTGATTCAAAGATTTCATTGTACTCAATTAATTATTATTATTATTGGTATTATTATTATTATTATTATTTTATTTTTCTTCTTATCTCAAATGGAAGTGGCTCTCGTTTCCCCTTCTGTTGCCTTCCCCCCGACAACACTGGTGTACTTTACTGACAGAGCACATTTTTGGCACACATGCATGATGACACACACACACTCACACACACAACCACTTTATTGTTGTACATATTGTACCTTTCAGGTCATACCTGTTAGAGAGCTTCATACAAACATCTCGTTCATTCGTTAAAAACAAACACATGCTTTTCACTTTTCAAATGATAACAATACTATAAATAATTGGTGTACGTTTTTATTTCCCTCTTATCGTAGACTACCCTGACAATGAGAAAAATATGTAATTGCACAGGTCTTTCCCTTTAAATGCTATCACCAGGCTACTAAACCTATGTCAGCAGTCTTTTCTCTTAGCACTGACACTGCGGTTGTTCGCAGTTGTTCGACTGGATCGTTTGTGCACTTTAGGATACTCTTGGGTTAAGAGTTGCTCAAGGGATTTGTGGAAGAGCTGTTGCTTTAATATCCTACAGCCAGACACTTGAATGACTATTGGTCATATAACACAAAACAGCCAGATATAAGATATGTAGTAACAGAGTATATGTATCTGGGCTACTGTATAGTCCTTGTTGTATAATTAGAAATGTTAAAAGTTAAATGACAAAAAGTTTATTCTAAAGGAAAATCACAGCGGGAGAATACTATGGGCCCGCTGCCCTCTATTGGTCATTTGACATACTGCAGCAATTATGTCAAAGTAGCCTTAAACTATGATTCTCTTTTTTAGTTTTTATTTGACCTTTGATCTTGTGAATGCAGATAGCACCTCTGTCATATATATATTTTTGGTTTTACAGTCCTCTTCCTTTACTTTGTAAATTATATAATCCAAATTGAAAGCATGATCTCCTTCTCTGTATGCGTTTGCTTTTGCTTATAGGCCTATATAACTGGATCCACTGCATACAAATCCTACTGGATAATTTATTATAAGCCTTGATAGACTGCAAAACATATCTCCCCTCACTTAATCTCAAGACTGTTTTTGACTATTTGTTTAGTTTACCTATGCTGGGAGATACCTTTACATATTGCTCATATTTCTCAAGACATTTCCTAAACCCAGTTGGATAAAAGGGTTATAAGGTTTGCTGTGAACTTGTTTTGTCTCATTGCAAGCACTTCAATGTATTGTGGTATATCTAAGTTGTAAGGTCCAGCTTGCTTTCAGGATGTTCACCAACAAAAGGAGTTTGTGTTGCAACATACAGTAAGAGGTACTCAACAAGTGTTATTCTACACCACTCATTACCACGTTGTGTCTCTTTAACGTGACACTGCTATTTTGGTGTCAGGAAAATCGTTTGTTGGCACGCTGTGTCCTAGTTGACCTCCTGAAAAGGTGCAACTGTTTGGAGAACTTTGTTCTCTATTATCAGGCCTGGAAAAGACACAATGTTCTCTACTGTGGTGCTTCATAGTGTCAGTTGAGCAGTAAATGTTGATTAATGGTATAATTTTAAGTGGAATATCATTGCATGTTTTTGTTTCTGGGGAATGGGGATGTTTTAATTGTATTTGAGATACAAGACAGGTATACACTATTGAAAGACACAATTGGTGTTTTACTGCAGTACCGTATATTGAAGGCACAAGCTCGCTTGGAAGTTGAAGGGGGGGGGGGGTTTGTTGTGGAGTGTCATCCATCATAGATTATGCAATCTGGAGTGACTCACATTGCCATTTTCTTTCATTGTTTGTAGATTCTCACACGACACAAAGTTATTGACCTCTGGGCTCGTTAGTTGCCAAGGAAACCCTATTTATGAGATAGACAATATGTGGCAAAAACCAAGGTTCTGTGCTGAGTCCTGAAATAATTACATTGTATGTGCCTCGGTAGAAATGTGCTGAAATGTTTGTTTTTTTTCTTCGTCTTTGGTACAGTAGATAATTCAATACTGAACGTCACTCCATAATGTTAACAGGCAATAAGATGTCACTCAACCAGCTATTGTCCCTATCCCAGCGTCTTCCCACAGCTTGAATAATTGATACACTTTTTCAACACCAAATACATATTGGGGTGGGGGCAAAGTCCAGCATTAGTTCCGCTAACATACGGTAAAAAGTTGGACATTTACAGTAACTATGCATGTGTGTGTGTGTGTGTGTGTGTGTGTATTGGCATGATGCATTGTTTGTCACATTCCTCAGATGAAACCCTTATCTCTTCCAAACATTCCATGGTTTATTACTTTTGATAAGGAAAATGAATCACTCATTTAGAAAGTGTTTGCAAAGCACACGTACAGGTTGGCATAGGTAGATTTGTACAGTAATTATAAAACTCAATAGGTAGGATTGGCAGTTCTATTCTCAGTGGCACTTGGTAAAGGCACTAATATTTAGTCTATCCAATTGCAGACATCTAAAAACATGCACTCCCAGTATGCTAGGTGTTTTTGGATAGTACCTTGAAACTGGTTTAACCTGTTCAGCACTATAGTGCATGCACAAACAGCATATTGTGTTTTTAATGGATCAAATGGACCCTGGGTGCCTAAAACATTTTTTGTAATTTGTTTTTTATAAAGAAGAATTAATTAATAAAGACATTGCTACTCTTAAACCTCCAAAATGAAGAAATAGAAGCACTGTTTATAAAAGCACACACAAAGCCCTATATAAACAGACTACATTTTTTTTATCACTACGGTTGGTGCCTGTGTTGAAAAATTTCTGTGAGCCTCCAACATCGGGATTGAATGGTCATACAAAACTGTGAAGTCAGTGAAAGGCAAGCCGTTGGATGCAGCATTATATCATTCACCATTACTGTTATTATTGTTAATAATGAATTGGTCTTGTTAAATCATAAAACCTGGACACATTCTGAAAGAATCTTAATTATTTTTATAAATGTAAACTTAAAGTTTTAACAGTCACAATTGCGTTTATTTACTTTTTGTGCTGTTTGTCCATTTCTAGTATAATAAGTATAGACTCATATCTAACAATATCTTTTCTGTTTTCTTGGATTTGATCACCTCTTCTGTGAAACTGTACTCTTATCAGCCTATATAACAATCAGTTGAAACTTGTCTTGATTGACAGAATGTTCTAGTATGGAATCACATGACTCAAATGTACTTATAGTGTATATACATCTCTTTGTGTGTGTGTATGTACTTGCCCTAAAGGTCAATGTGATCGAAAATGAATGTAGATTTGTTAGGAGGAATACTTTTTTTCCCCACCACGTAGGTTGTGGTGTAATTCTCAATATTGAAGTTAAGATGCATTTATGACTTTTTATTTGATTACTGTTTTTTTTTAAATCTGTATTAAGAATGCTGATTAACCTGGTGTGTATGGAGATGGCTACAAGATGCGTACAGTGTGTATTTATTGCACTTTGTGATTTGGGTGTGCTCTCCTGTTTTTCCTTTCCCCCCATTTCCTCTCCCATTTTGCATTTGTGAGAGCCCCGAAAGCTGTGAATTTTATCAGACACTGTCAACCAGAGTTGTTGAATATTTCATCAGCACAAAAAACAAACAATATGTTTTGTAGTTTCACAACAAATAAAGAAAAGTTATCTTCTAATTCTGAATGTCTTGTGAGTTCTTGAGAGGAGGAAATTAATAGTTTGAAAGGGAATTAAAATACATGTGGAGAATGTGTTTGCTGTCAATAGCTGAATATGTCACTAGTCATAAATAAACACGTTCTGTTCAGAATAATGACAGCAGTCATCAAGGCTATCTTGGTTGCTAAATACTATTACATATCATATAAGGTATTTAGTGGATGTATGCATAGATCCATAAAACTGCATATACATCAAATATTGTAATGGCTAGTGAGAAATTAGTTGGCTATTGCTAAATCCAATACCAAACTGTGTATTCCAGTAAAATACAGATAGTTATGGCATGGCAGATCAGAATAATTTAAAAATAAATAATTTGGAGAATATTCCAGAATTACATTAAACTTGCCAAATATACATATTTTTAATGAAATAATTTGTATACAAATACAATTTATGAATTAATTGAATATATATTGTAGACTACGCGTATGAGTATGCGTTTTCAGCAAAAAGATCCTAGTGGAATAAAGCAATTATATCTGTGACACCGCCACCCATCAGATGGCGCTATATATCTTATTATACCCTTTGATATGTCACTGTTTCCGCAATGTTGCTGTTTCTTCTTCTAATGTTTTGCAGCCGGTAGTTTCTGTACCGTCACACACTTTTTCAGCAACTAGTATAGTTTTACACTTAATACATTACATTTAATCAACATGGGAGACCCTGTGACAGATTACACATCCAGACTCCAAGAGCAGGTCAGAACACAGATTCTTTTATTTTTATTATGAAACTGCCTGGAGAGGACTCAGTTTGTGTGCGGTACTACTGTAACGTGTACACAATTACCGTACATGTGTGGTTTTATTTCTGACGTAGATGGTAACTTTGTTATCTTCCTTGTGCTAACCTATAAAGTAACATTAAAAGGATATATACTAATGTATTCTACGGTAATAAATAGAGAAATAATCAGGTCTGACTGATCAATTTGGTGATTGGATAAATTTGAACAAACATGCATATTTCATTTTCGCTTAGCCTACCGTACTAGACCGGCAGCCCAGAGCATTTTGATTAAACAAACAAGATACAACATCTGAACATAGAAACATGCATGGTGTAACCTAACGTGCAGATATGGATGTCTACCGGGGACCCCATGCTGGGTGTGTCCACCGCATGAAACCTATTTCAAATGAGTGGGTACATCTCACAGAGCACATAATGGCCCATGCCAGACATTTTATCCGATGGAACGGGTCTGCCAGACACCCCTAAATGTGAACCCCCCCAAATTTGGCCTAGATTAAATGTAGGAGGTACCGCATATGGCAGACCCTTTTAGTTCCTACCCTCACCTATGGTCATGAAGGGTGGGTCATGACCAAAACAACAAGATCACGGGTACATTCGGCCGAAATTGGTTTTCTCAGGAGGGTGGCTGGGTCTCCCTTAGAGATAGGGTGAGAAGCTTGGCTATCTCTGAGTAGAGCCGCTGCTCCTTTGCGTCGAAAGGAAACAGTTAGGGTGGTACGTGCATCTAGTAAGGATGCCCCTTGGGTGCCTCCCTTGGGAGGTGTTCCAGACACTTCCGGCTGGGAGGAGGCCTCGGGGAAGACCCAGGACTAGGTGGAGCGATTATATCTCCACACTGGCCTGGGATCGTCTCGGGGTCCCCCAGAAAAAGCTTGCGAATGTCCCTTGCTGGAGCTGCTGCCCCCGCGACCCGACTCTGGATAAGCGGGAGAAGATGGATGGATGGATGGATGGATGAGAGGAATATAGCAATAAGCAAGTAGTCATTAGGGTAATAACAGTCAAAGTCAATGTGTTGGCTCATATTGGTTCAGTAAATATGTGTTATTATCTTGAACCCGAACATGTTTTAAGACCAGGGTTGGAGTGAGCGTTACAGTACGGTACGTTGGTACAGTAGTTAAATCGTGAGAAAATGAGGCTGTGTATGCCTTGGCCTATTACTTTCCATAGATTATTATATGAAAGAAACAATTTAATTCTGGAGAACATTCTTAACTAGATGTAATTCAGTTGAAACATAAATTGAGCCATTCAACATTTGACATAATGAACTTGGAACCCTTCATCTCTGCAACTGTTCTGTATTATGTTCAGTATGTGGTCAAATTGTTTATGGAAGATGTGAACAAGTCGTTAAAAATAAAAGAGTAGATGTACAATCTGTTGGTATTTCCAGGGTATTGATATAGCCTACTTGCATTACTTCAGTAGACTTGGTGCATTTGCCACTACTGAGCTACTTTCAGAAAATAAAACCACTATTCTTTCTAAATGCACACCTGAGACAGGTCCTTAAAGATATATATAAATTTTTTAATATTCTAAAATGTATTTGGCACTATTTTTGTTGACGTCTCCCATAAGTACCAAAAAGTGACACGCTGCCAGTTTGTGGAGGCTAATGTGTTCTTACCTTATGTTCTGTTTTTAGGAATTGGAAATTCAGCGTTTGTCAACTGAGATCGACAGTCTCAGGAACCCACAGAATCTGGATGCTTCTGAACAGCTGACCGAACTCAGGGAGCAGAATGTCCGCCTGAAATACCGCCTGAACATCCTCAAGAGGGTGAGCAGGGAGGAAGCTTTAATAATCTAAGAGGCCATGGTCTGTCTTACTGTATTGTATATTATTGTAGCTGCTGCTGCTTATGCTGCATGTGTCTCTGCCCAGAGCCTGCAGGAGGACGAGAGCCAATGCAAGTCCATGCTGAACGTCAACCAGCGGCTGCAGGAAGTCTTCGGGGAGGCGATCAGGGCTGCGTGCCCAGAGCTGGAGGACCCTCCGCTGGCTGTGACGCCCAACCAGCAGGCCAAGTTTGGAGACTACCAGTGTAACAGTGCCATGGCCATGTCCCAGGTAGTGCACACTGGTCTTAGGTGTCATTTGCACGCACGCGCACACACACACACACACACACACACACACACACACACACACACACACACACACACACAGAGAAAATGAAACTGAAAACGAATAAACGATTGTGTAGTTGTTTTCACACATTTTAGCCATGACCCTCAAAGATTTGTTTTTCATAATACCATACCATTCAATATGAACAACAATAGACAACTGATATCTTATGTAATGTGTCTGTATACTAATTGCTAAATGCAACAAACGATATGCTAGATGCTTAAAGCCCAGGGAGTTAAGGTCAATCCCCGAGAGATCGCTGAGAAGATCATCCAGAACATTCCCGATAACGAGCTGATTTTGAAAACAGAGATTGCAGGTCCAGGTGAGGAAATCATATTTCTGCATTGTAGTACAAATTTAAAATGTCACATGTTCAGTGTGATATTTTAATTCTACTACATTTCTATATAATGCAGTTGTTTTCTTCATCACATTTCATGTAGGTTTCATCAATATCCATCTGAAGAGGATGTTTGTGTCTAAACTGCTGACCAACCTGCTGTTAAACGGGGTTCAACCCCCTCTACTGGCTTTCAGGAAGAAGGTTTGTCAGGCTTTATTATTAGTGTTGTGATATCCAGCTTATAACCGCTATTTTTGTGTGCTTGTACATGCATGCACAGGTGGTGGTAGATTTTTCGTCGCCTAACATCGCCAAGGAGATGCATGTTGGTCACCTGCGTTCAACCATCATTGGAGACAGCATGTGCCGCCTGTTTGAGTTCCTGGGCTACGACGTTCTCAGGTCAGAGCCAGCAGTAAATTAGAACATAAGCAAAGCGGTGCAGACCGCCCACAGCAACAATACCCTAGTCTCCACAATGCCTTTGAAGGGAGATTGATTTTTCTGATTTGAGATTGAATTGAGAGTGACGACTTGTTTTGAAATGTCTTGGTGATGGCCAGGTTGAACCACGTGGGAGACTGGGGCACCCAGTTCGGAATGCTGATTGCACATCTGCAGGACAAGTTCCCTGACTACCTGTCTGTCTCCCCACCCATCGGAGACCTGCAGGCCTTCTACAAAGTTAGTACAAGAGCTGCCAGCGTCAATCCGCCTGCCTGTGCGTGTGTTAATCACTGCTAAACTGTGCCGTCATCACTCATAAGACATCTCTCTATCTCTCTCTCTCCCCCTCTCTCTCTCTCTCGCTCTCTCTCTCAGGAGTCTAAGAAGCGGTTTGATGAAGATGAGGACTTTAAGAAGAGAGCATATCAGTGTGTTGTCAGATTGCAGAGCAAAGAAACGGAGTTCATAAAAGCCTGGAACCTCATCTGCGACGTCTCCCGTAAAGGTGAGTAAGTGTGTGTGTGTGTGTGTGTGTGTGTGTGTGTGTGTGTGTGTGCATTAATATATATTTCAAGGTGTGAAATGGGACATTATGGCTGTAAAGGTTATTCGATTTATTAGTCACTGTATGTATGTGTCTCTTCTCTGGGAAGACATAATATACAGTGTATAACATATTTTCTAGTATGTACATTTAATGGTTGTCTCTGTGTGAGTCAGAGTTCCAGAAGGTTTACGACTGTCTGGACGTTGAGCTCATCGAGCGAGGAGAGTCCTTTTACCAGGACATGATGGTCGCTGTGGTGAAGGAGCTGGAGGAGAAAGGTCTGTCTGTACAGTCACTTGTAGATATGTGAGATGGCCACAAGGGGGCAATGTTGTCTTATACATGTTGACACGTCTTTTTGTCTATCTGTCTTTAATGTTGTCTCATAAATGTTCTTTCTTTCTATCTTTTTATCTTTCTTTGTTTTATCTCTTGTCTTTTGCCATACAGTACCTATTCAATTATGTCTCAGCTACCGTTTCCGTCTCAATCTGTCTCAATCTGTCTCTGTCTTACTGTTGTCTCATAAATGTTCGTTCTTTCTTTCTTTCATTCTTTCTTAACAGTTATTATGTTCCCTCAATTTGTTTTACCAAATGGATGTGCATTCCTATTGAAAAGCTTGAGCTTGTTACTCTGAGCCTGCTTGACTTGTCAACATTATCATCCCACGTCCAGGTGTGCTTGAGTTGGACGACGGCCGCAAGATCGTGTTCCCACCTGGGCATCAGGTCCCGCTGACGGTGGTCAAATCAGATGGAGGGTTTACCTACGACACTTCAGACCTAGCGGCGCTGCGCCAGCGCATCTTTGACGAGAAGGCCGACGCCATCATCTACGTCACAGACAGCGGACAGGTCCGTGAGCGTGTCTGTTTGTGTGCTGGCGAGTGGGAGGTAGAATTTATTAGTGTTACTAAAAGGTAGGGTCAGTCATTCTTGAGAACGCTTTCATTGCCATAGGATACTCCCTCTTAAGCTCTGCCATACACATTGGAAACTAGTGGTGTAACGGATCGTCGTTGACCCGTGACCCGTTCAGATCACCCCCCACCCCCACACGGTTCGGCACGCACCTGATACGCGGATCACAAAGTTAACCATCGCTGTGTGCATATCATTTTTATTTCCACTGTTTTTTAATTTTTTAATGTGGCCTAATAAATCTCCAGTTGCAGTTAAGAGACACTTTTTGAAGCGCTGAATGTTGGGTTTTCATGTGATCGGCGTGTGAATCAAATTGACGGCTCGCTTTGGGGGGAAAAGCAAACAGATAGGCCTACGCACAAGGATGGATTTTACTTGCCCCGCCGATACTAATACGGAGAATGAATCAGCTTCGCTTTCATTGTGCTAGAGTGTGCTGCTACGAGCTATGCTGAAAATCAGCATGCCTGTTTTGTTAGACTTTGGAGCTCTGCCGCAACAGCCTCAACAACAACCTTGCGTGTGATATAGCTTTTTAACAATTATACAAGCGCGATTTAACAGTTATACAAGCGCCATTTTTAAGAGTAGGCATAAAAAGTGACAGATTAAGAATTGTTTGATTATTTAATAGAATTGGCTGAGCCAACACAGGACTAAACCGTTGCCACGCAACAAAAAACATTTATTTCCCATCCTCTTCATCTTCTCCTGGCGACCATTCATAATTAAACTGAAATGTTATTTGGGGAGATATGTAAATATTTGGGTTGTTTGTTAACTAACTTAATTAGTTTGTTAACTAGTTAATTAATGGTTATTAGATCTGTATGGTCTAAGCGTGATGTTCTATAAAGGCTGTATACGTCATGAATGTAGCAGCAAACAACTATTTTCTATGTAAGATATAGTATAACTAAATTGCACCCTGATCATAGAATGACATCATACTCCCTCTGTGTGGGTTGTTATCCCAGCTCCTGTTTTGATGGCTGGTCCAGCCACCTGTGCATCTTTTAGTGAGTGTCTATGTGTGTGTGTGGGGTGGGGGGGGGCACACAGCATGTGTGACATCTAGAGGCAGGAAGTCATAAAGAGACTCAGTACGTAATACATGCAAAGCAAAGTTAATCAGTATGGTTAAATATGAGCATACTGTCTGCTGATCCGAAAAATGATCCGATCCGTGACACAATCTGAACCGTGAGTTTTGTGATCCGTTGCACCATTATTGGAAACACATTGTGAAGGCTAGGGTATAATTGTGTCCGGTCTGTACCACTTTGATTGTGTTCTTACCTATGGTGCCATGGCTGTGAACCATGGCAGAGAACGGTAAGATAGCAGACTGCAAGGAAATCGTGTGAATTTGACAAAGTGTATTGGTTTACCCAGGGATGTGATTTCTCCTGATTAATCAGGAAATAGTGATTTTCCTAAATCGGGTTGGTTTATAAAGACGGTATCCTAAACATTTAGCATATGTGTAGTTTTCTTAATGTACTGTCAACAGCCTATCAGATACCATTTTTGATGACGTGGATACCAACCACGACTACGCCTCGATATCCTGTCTATGAATATCACAAACAAGATTGGTGACAAAGCGCAGCCCTGGCGGAGACCAACCCCAAACCTGAAACGAGTTCAAATTACTGCCGAGAATCCGTACACCGCTCTCGCTTTGGACATACAGGGATTGGATACAGGGATAGGATTGCCCTTGGCCAATTAAATGCATGTTCATTGCTTACTATTCCTTTTTAATACAGGACAATTAATCCGATGAAGCAGTAATCATGTTAGCCATTATTCCAGTAAGAGGTCTTGCTGCTCTGTCTCAGTTTGTGATCATCTAATCATTTTACTTTGACACTCTTAGGAGACCTCTAAGCACTACATTTATCAGTTACCAATGATGCTCCTTGTTTACTGTTAAATTGCCTCATGAGAATGAGACAATTATGTTGTTTTTCTTCAATGTTTGTTTAAGCAACAGATGTAACAGCTATAGTTGTTTCTACAGAAGCCCCCATACATGTTCTCGGATGTCACCATAGTGACATGTTTTTTTGTAATGCTTTATGTGAGGAAGTCTTTAACTTCTACACGCTGTGTGTCTGTGTACACCCAGGCAGGCAGTGTTGGTGGGTCAGCGATGATTTATTTTCATAGTATCTCCTGGCTGCGTAGACTCAGGCATGCAGGGATTCAGTCACGATCCAACAAGACAGTATGACATACTGGATGACCCATTGTAGGGATGGTATTCAAAGCGTGCACGGTGCACCTGAAACTGTGTTTCTGTGCCTTGTCTGATTGTGTGTGTGTGTGTGTGTGTGTGTTTTCGCTGGCAGGCTTCACACTTCCAGGCTGTGTTTGCTGTGGCTCAAATGATTGGCTGGTACAACCCCCAGACAATCCGAGTAGAACATGCAGGCTTTGGCGTGGTGCTGGGAGAAGACAAGTGAGTCTCCCCCTCGCTCTTTCTCTCTCGCTCTCTCGCTCTCACCTGAATGGTTCTCTATACAATATTTTTAACAGTAAGCAGTAAACAACTTTTTTCTATTTAAACATAGTTCACAACACACGCAGAGGATGTGAGGTGTGAGTTCACTCTAACACCTGTTCTTCTTTGTTTTCAAAGCCGGGCCATTCTCGCTCTCTTTTTCTCTCTCTCTCTCTCTGTCCCACGAAGCACCTGTTTTGTTTTGGTGCACTAGTATGACATCTAGTGGCAGAAAGTCATATAGAAGCCCTTTATGTCACGGCTACACCTACACTCAAAACCAGGCACTTACAACGATTAAATCAGTGGTTGCGGCGGTGTACACAAGCAGCTTTTTCCTGGATCATGTTAAGTTTCACTGCTTGTTAGAGGCTGACATTGTACCAACAGTGGGGCTTATACACCCAGCAGGTTCAGCCTTAAATCAGTGGGATGTCAATGCCCTTCGTCAGGCTGAGGCTTCTATATTAGGCCATTTATATCAAATGTATTTAAACATGGATTTATCTGTGCACCCCCTACAGGAAAAAGTTTAAGACACGTTCTGGAGACACTGTGAGGCTGGTGGACCTTCTAGATGAAGGTCTAAAGCGATCCATGGACAAATTGAAGGAGAAGGACAGAGATAAGGTAATAATAATAATACAAATAAAATACATTTGATTTTAGACTTAATCTGTACAGCACTTTTGTTGCTGACATCACTCAGATATGTTTAGCAACATAACTGTATGGGCCCAGAACAACAATGTGCCAGACATCCAACTCCAAGCGGAGTCAAATCTGTAACTTCATTAAAGCTTTAAAGGATATATAATTTATAAGTCACATATACAGTAACCTAAATATTGCATATAGCCTTGCTAGGCTAGCAAGATCAGGATGTTCTTTTGTGTAAATTGAAATAAGTTAAATTTTTAAATGCAACGCTATATCTTCTACATGATGATGACTTTCAGAAGGTCATGGAAAGTTCACGTTATTTCTGAATTTTACAGCATGTACTATACGTTTCACTGTCTGGTGTTTTGAGGGCCACTGTGCAATTTAAGGTGTTGTACTTTTTCTGCTGCCAAGTTTGACCATAAAAAAGCATTGGATGAATAGTGAAGTCATGCCTACAGCCTGAATGCAATGGTACGTGGTATGTTATCAAACTGTTTGGTGCGCCGCCTGTGGTTTAATACGCACACATTACAATACTATTCAGAATCCACTATGCAAATGCGAGGTGGAGCAGAGAGGAAACTATAAGCATATATTTAGTCACTTACCTCTGACTTGACCTTGTCAAGTGCTAGCAGGTCACAGAGAGCTTAATTTGAGTAGGCAAAGTCTTGGGGACATTTTGGATTGAGCATATACATCGAGGACAAGAAGACAAACCAAAAATGTTGGGTCTACAAGCTTGGCCGCTGTCGGCTACTTGAGTGAGAACACTTCAAACATGATGTCTAATTTGCGCCTCCATCACCCTCACCCACTAACGAGTAGACTCATTAGCGGGTGAGGGTGTTGGCAGCACACAATTCTCACCGCTGCCTTCCAACAACAATTGATTTTTTCCGAATTCATAGCCAAGATTTGCAGCTCTATTCTTGCTCTAGCTCTGTTGAATATTGAATACTCACCATGAATGGTGTGGTACAGCCATGGATTAAACTTTGTAGGGTCCCAGCCTGACAATCTGTGCTTACTGTTTTCTTTCCTCTGTCCTTAACTCCTCCACTCTCCTCATCTTTCCTCTCTTACTCTGCGCTCTCTTTCTGCCATCTCTCCTGCTTGTATACTGTATACTTGTCTAATAATAATAATAATAATGTTGAAGAATATTAAATACCATGGGGTGCTTGCATGAACACATTTTACATGCATGAATACAGCCGTATGATCACCTGCAATCCAGTTAAAGCTACCTTTTTTCTTGTTCTCCGGTAACGTAGGCTAAAATGTTATGACAATGGCGATCCATCCTCAAGCTAGCGAGATGCATGACGCAATGCACTCTCTTTAAAGTGGAGAGAGAGAGAGAGATAGAGACCGAAGTTCAGTCGCGCGCTGCAGATATACATTTCGGACAGCTTTACACAGTCATGGCGACTTCATGACATTTTCTAAAATGCTGATAACAGTTGCGGCATAAAAGATGGAGCGGAGTCCGCCGCTACTTGATGTATATAGCGGAAACCCTGGGTGCAGATCAAACCACACAACAATATCCTAGCTATCCTTTGCTGTGTGTTTTCAGTGTGTGGTGGTGGGCAGAGCTTCTGACGGAAGCAAGAGGTTATTTTGTTTTGATCGACAAGCTTTCTCTAGAATGATTTACTTAGATGCCTTTAATTTACCTAGGTTATTGAATGGATTACCAAAACAATAGCCCTCCCTAATTTCCTGAGCAGGAGACGTCACTTCAGCAGTAAAGTAAATCCTGAACTCCACGAATCATCATGGGGTTTGGGGGTGCAAAATCAGTTAACTGTTAAAATGGCAAGGATTTGTTTTGTTTTCTTAAATATAAAAGATTCAGAAAATAATACTGATATTGTGGCCCAAAACACGTGATTCGTACAAAAGCGTGGGCTCATTGTACCATTGCAACCCTAAGACACACATACCACACACTGTTTTGTACTTGGTTACCCTTTATCATCAATCTTTTCTGTTGTGTTCTCCTCTGCTTTGCTCCCTACAGCCTAGCTGGGTTTTATTCTTTCTCTTTAGTTAAAGCGTTGAGTATCTTCATAATCTGCCTTCCTTGCCCTCTCCACTGAAGGGATTAAATAAACACACTACATGTTCAGGTTCACATCGGGGCAGCGGCTTTGTCAAGTTAATTAAGACTTGCCCTGAAGTTTGTAAATCACAATTTATTGTTCAGGATTAAAGCCAAGTAATTTATTATCTAGCCCCATCGGGTCAGCGGCTGCACATCACATTGAATAGCTTCTGAAAATCAAAATGCTTATTTTTATTATACGAATGAGTTCTGGGTATGGGGCAGCTAGATCAAACTTAAGCAGACATGCTTTTTCCGAGATCTTGTATTTGCTGTCTAAAAGGTTAAAAAGCTTTATTTATTTTTTACTTTTAAGAAGAAAGTTCTGCCAATACAAACCATGCTCCAACAGAGGAACTTTGCTGGATTTTCCACATTCCTACTGCCTATACAGGTGCATCTCAATAAATTTGAATATTGTGGAAAAGTTAAGTAATTGAAATAAGTAAATTGACAAAGTGAAACTCGTATACACTGATGAGCTATAACATTATGACCACCTGCCTAATATTGTGTAGGCTCCCCTTTTGCCGCCAAAACAGCCCTGACCCATCGAGGCATGTACTCCACTAGACCTCTGAAGGTGTGCTGTGGCATCTGGCACCAAGACTTTAGCAGCAGATCCTTTAAATTCTGTTTGTCCGGGACATCCCACAGGTGCTCGATTGGATTAAGATCTGGGGAATTTGGGAGGCCAAGTCAACACCTTGAACTCGTTGTGTTCCTCAAAGCAATGCTGAACCATTTTTGCTTTGTGGCCGGGTGCATTATCCTGCTGAAAGAGGCCAATGCCATCAAGGAATACCGTTTCCATGAAAGGGTGTACGACATTGGTCTGCAACAATGCTTAGCTATGGTGGTACGTCAAAAAAACATCCACATGAATGGCAGGACCCAAGGCTTCCCAGCAGAACATAGCCTAGAGCATCACACTGCCTCCTCCGGCTTACCTTCTTCACACAGTGCATCCTGGTGCCATGTGTTCTCCAGGTAAGCGACGCATACTCACCCGGCCATCCACGTGATGTAAAAGACAACGTGATTCATCAGACCAGGCCAGGTTTTTCCATTGCTCCGTGGTCCAGTTCTGATGCTCACGTGCCCATTGTAGGCGCGTTCGGCAGTGGACAGGGGTCAGCATGGTCTGCAGCTACGCAGCCCCATGCGCAACAAACTGCGATGCACTGTGTGTTTGGACACCTTTCTATCAGAGCCAGCATGACCTTTTTCAGCAATTTGAGCTACAGTAGCTGTACTGTGTGATCGGACCACACGGACCGGCCTTCGCTCCCCACATGCATCAGTGAGCCTTGGCCGCCCATGACCATGTCGCCGGTTCACCGCTTTTCCTTTCTTGGAACACTTGATAGGTACTGACCACTGCAGACCGGGAACACCCCACAAGAGCTGCAGGTTTGGAGATGCTCTGACCCAGTCGTCTAAGCCATCACAATTTGGCCCTTGTCAGAGTCGCTCAGATCCTTACTCTTGCCCATTTACCTCACTCGGCGACATGGCGCGGTTATACTGGTAATGGAAATGCAAATCGGCCAAATGTGCCAGTGGAAAAGCCCCAAATGAGTCAAGAATATGGGCTATAACCGTCGTATTCCTTGTGTCAAGCCAATTCTGAACCAGAGGCAACATCATTATCAAGGAAAGTCAGGGTTGACTTGGTCTCTCAGAGCCAGCCTTTACTTTACATGAAGTTTGGAACACAGAGCTGGCTAACTGCTTAAAGATCCGCCAACTTGACAGGAGAAGTATTTTGATGACATACACATCAGCCAACTATGTAACTCAATGACAAAGTTGGATGTTAAACTTTTACAGAGGAATTTGTTAATAAACTTAACTTACCAATACGACTCTGGCTGTTTTCAGGTATTGTTCTGTTAGAGAAGTAGGCTACTGTTGGTGCTTAAATTATGTAACAACTGAAATGAGTAAAAGCAGGCTACTGCTTCATTATTGCGGGGTGGACAAGGAATGCAAATAAACTATTTATCTAAATAAATATTTCTTTATTTCCTTTATTAAACTGTTTATCTAAATAAAGAGTATATTTGCTTTATGATAGGGCCTATACTTTTGCCAACTGTGAATAGTTAAATTACATTTTATTTAACAAAGTAATATAAGCCTTTATGAAAGCAAAAACTAAAACTGCTATGATTTGATGACATAGGCTACTCTTAAATTGTGTAACTGCATGGGGCATAGAACAGCAAGCATGCTCCTATCCTAATACAAACTGATAATAAAATGTTTATGGTTTATTTTAATAACCAGAAACGATGTGTTGCTCTACTTTAATACCAATAAAATTAACTAACTAAATAAACTATCAATGTAGGCTTAATTTTTCTACAAAGCGGCACACAACTATACAGAATAGAACACCAGGCTTGAGATTGTGAGCAGAGGTGGAGTGCTTATAGGGTAACATCAAGTTAACCACGAAGATAAGCTGCTTGGAGCAGTTTAGAGATGCAGCGTAAAATGCCATGACCTCTTCACCTTTTCTAGTTTGATGCCTAATTCAGTCCAGGTCATCAAAGTATTTTTGCTAAATCTTGTTGGCCTATCGACACCTATTGCATCTTGGATGGGTAGATTCCTCTCTCTGTGGTCCCTTCCAAAGGTTTCTTCAAATTATTTTCCTATGGGATTTTTAAAGGACGTTTTTCCTTGCCCGGGAAGAAGAGCAGGCTATGGGGGTGTTGTTTGTTTCCATAGGCTGTAAAGCCCTTTGAGACTGTAATGTGATTAAGGGCTATATAAATAAACTTGACTTGTAGTATGGGTTTCGCCCGACATCACAAAATTACTCCAGAAGTTACCTGGAGAAGCCATTTACCTTCCTTTGTAGTACAGGCCACAGTACCACTTTTATTTATTGTGCCACAGTTTCCACCCCCTTTTTTTATTCTGTAGTGTCTCATTCACATTGTGCATACAAATTACCAGGGCATTTAGGCCTTTTAAATAACTATATAAGTAGTGGAAACAGTATAATATCACCATTTAATAATAATAAAAAACTATTTAGAGTTGTTTATGTTAGTAGTTTTTTGTTTGACAGTGTAGTAATGACATTTAATATGCAAACTTTTTGTACACTATGCATAGGAATCAGACACAACTCAGTGGCTGACACAACATAAATGTTTAAGAATATACATAATGCAGTGAAAATGTTAAAAATAGGTTTAAAATCATCCTTGAAACGTCAGGAAGTACCACGCAAACTCTTGAGTTGTCCCAGCCTTGACACTTGACTGTCACTGTACAAAATGTGAACCTAAAGTATTTATTCCTGTCTTCTTCACTCAGGTTTTGACTCCCGAGGAGCTGGTCAAAGCCCAGAGGTCAGTGGCCTTCGGGTGCATCAAATACGCTGATCTGTCTCACAACCGAATCAACGACTACATATTTTCTTTTGACAAGATGTTGGACGACAGAGGGAACACTGCAGCCTACCTGCTGTACGCCTTCACGCGCATAAGGTACTGTTCTGCTTGGAGCTGTAGTTAAAAGACACAAAAAGGCATTCAAACGTCACTGTGTAGTAAATATCCCAGGAGCGGTACTGGAACTTCAGTACACACCGGTTATCACCTTTAGCGTTGGTTGAAACCTCAGAGGACCAGAAGCCAATCCCTGACAGGTGAGCTTCTCTAAAAGCCAAGGAGCGATGTTGCTCTTTTCTCTGCACTGCACCCCCCCCTTCTCCCATTCGTTTTTAGCTGGCAGTTGCAGTGGCAGAGTGCCCAGCCATATCGACCCTGTCTTCCCAGTGTGAAGGCTCCTCTCTGGGGAGAGCTGAGTCAATAACGGTGTCCCACTATGGGTGTTTTACGTGTGAATGACAGAGCAAGAGAGACACAGAAACGCCATTAAGACCATTCAGTAAGATGACTTTCTCCACTAAATGAAGAGGAAGGGGAGTTAGGCTCTTTGGGAAAGGTCAGGTACTCCTCCATGAGAGGTTTCTTGCATTCTCCTCAGGATTTCCGGTCTTCTGGAAAGTCATAATCTGAGTTAAGTCTTAATTTATCCAGGACATTTCCAATGAACTGTATTTATTATTTAAAAGTGAAGTCAGCGGTGCTAGAGAAAGATAAAAACAAAAACACCTCTCCCTTCAATGCCATAGTGTGCTCCCTCAGAAGCTCCGACCTCCAAATTGAACTTGCATTGCTTTGCCAAGGCTGGAATATTGTTGTGTGGTGCAGTTTGCACCATTTTCTTTGTTGTTTTTCTTTACAGAGCCAGGGCTGTGTCGAAACATCGTTATTTGTTCAGCGCGTAAACAGAATACAGCTAGCGGACCATGAGGTGACAGTTACTGACTTTGACAAGTGTAAACATACAAGTGCTGACTCAACCTTTTAATACCGTAAACATAACAGAAAAAGCAAGGACATTTGTGTTTGGTAGATTATTTATTTGTTGTAACAAAGCTTCTTGGAAATGAATGTTATTCCATTGGAACGTCTGATTATTTCCCTTTTTAAACGGGGCCACGTTTGTAAGGAACATGCATTTGTGGGATGAGCGGCAGAGCCGTGTATGTGGGTTGCACCCATGAAAACTGTGCCAAATCTTCACTGACAATGCCAAACAGCTTTTCTTTGATGTTGGCTCTTGTTTGGTGTTATTTGATGGATTGGATGATTGTAGACCTAAAGACAACGAGACATAAAGGCAATTTAATACATTATTAATTGAACAAACCTCCTCATGCGGGTCACCAGCCTGGTCACACACTGCTGTGGGATGGCATGCTATTCTTCAACCAGCATTTGTCACAAGTCAGCCAACCTGGTTGTATCAGTTGTATCGGTCACTTTGGCACGAGCAGCATCATCCCACAAGGGTTCACAAATGTCCTTACTTTGTGTGTGTAGTTTATTATGATCCAAAATGTACAATCCACCACAGAGAAATGTAATTCATGTGTCATGCTGTTGTCTTCAATGGGGCTCAAGAATACCAATACTATTGATAGCATACATTGTATATTTTTACCATAAATCGTGATCCTGTGCAGCTTCAACAGACCTTTAACCACCATGAGACCACTTAACCCAAAGCTGTCCGCGACACTGCTGAAATCCTATAACCAATAAAGTGAACCATTCCAGACATTTTCCTATTATATTAGCATTCATAACACCACAACTCCTATCTTCCATTGTAGCTGTGCGCTATATTTGGGCTAAGTACAACATGTTACTGTGGATAAACAGAACTTAATGGAGTATACGTTTTTATAAATATACGTTTTTTAGACAAATTTTTCCTTTGAAGCACTACTGACGGCATTTGCTTTCCTTTCTTACACTGTTTAGCTAAAAAGTATCTTGTACTTGTTAACATTGTTGAAGAAAGCCAATAATACAAGCAGCTGCACTGTTAATGTTCGGGGTTAAGCCTAACGCAATTTTCCCATCGCTTTGTAGCAGAAAATTGGTCGCTTGTTTACATCCCAGGGATTGGTTGCTTATGTGTTTGGGGCTTTACTCTATCTGATGGACTCAACACCCTTCCCCTTCCTCCACCATCCAGGTCTATAGCACGTCTTGCCAACCTGGACGATGCCAGCCTGAGGAAGGCTGCAGAGACCACAGAGGTTCTCCTGGACCACGATAAGGAGTGGAAGCTTGGCAAGTGCATCCTGCGCTTCCCGGAGATCCTGCAGAAGATCCTGGATGACCTTCTGCTCCACACGCTGTGCGACTATCTCTATGAGCTGGCCACCACCTTCACCGAGTTCTACGACAGCTGCTACTGCGTGGAGAAAGACCGCCAGACTGGTAGGGCTCAGGGTCATAACAACAACAATAATTCCAAATGTTTTTTAATTTATTATTTATACGGTGAACAATAGGTGTGTCGGCGGCTTGTCTTACCACAACTATTCAGCGGCCAAGTTCAATATCAACACAATAACAAAAATAGGATCCTCTATCCTTCTAAATTAACCCAGCAGGGGCAGACGTATAAAGAAGTATAAATTGACTCCAACAATAGGTAAATACTCAAAAGCACTCATAAGTGTCTAAGATGGTGTGAAAAAGGAAGCAAGTGGAAAATGTCTTGACAGAATAGACATGGGAGAGGCCAACATTTCCTATAATGGTCTGGCCCCACACCGGTGTAAACAACCCCAAAGGTTTTCCAGCTTTTCCAAGTGGATGCATTTGATTTTTATTGTTTTAGTTATTGACATGGTAGCGCGTAGGCCTCCTGTACAGTGAGATGCACCATTTGTTTGTGTAAATTACAGGCTAATTTTACTGTCCTTCATTCAGCTTGTGTGTATGCCCCCTATAATGGCCCGACTGTTTAATTTAGTTTGCCTGGCTCATTAAGGGTTGAGCCTCAGTGTTTTTCTCTTTTATGTAGCTGTTGTTAGCTCAGGCAGGGCTGGAGAGGTCACGAATATATGTGCACATTTAC
Organism: Amblyopsis hoosieri; assembly: GCA_027564755.1. Lineage (NCBI taxonomy): Eukaryota > Metazoa > Chordata > Actinopteri > Percopsiformes > Amblyopsidae > Amblyopsis > Amblyopsis hoosieri. The sequence goes on along the minus strand of JAODUE010048009.1, from coordinate 18,971 downwards.
TAAGGTCCAAGTTATTGGTATAATGGATGTTTTTTTTTTTGTGTTTTTTTTAATGTTTTTTGTTTTTTTTGCTCTGCATTAGATTCTCTCTTAAATCTCTTTCTTTTTCTCTCCACCAGGTGAAGTGGTAAAGATAAACATGTGGAGAATGTTGCTCTGTGAGGCAACAGCAGCGATTATGGCCAAAGGCTTCGACATCCTAGGAATCAACCCAGTCCACAGGATGTGATGTCATCTCAGGAACTGCTCTGTTCATCAAAATTAATAGGGAAATCATGAAGAAAAATAATAAATCTCTTTTCACTCATGCAGTATGAACAGAGATTGGTTAATTTAAAAAATAACTGCTAAGTTACTTATTTTCAGGGGACATTTGTGATTATAAATGTTTAATTCAATATTCATTCTTATTTTATAATACAAAAACTCCATACTCTTCTTTCATAATAAAATAATAGAGCTTAATGTTTGTGCCATCAATTATTTTATGAGCAGTTGCCGTCTTCCTTTAACAGATTAATAATACATTTTCCATCGAGGCTTTTTGCTCTTAACATTAAAACAAATTAAAATTGATGTGGCACTGACAATCAATGTCAAACCAACACAAATCAATGTCAGCTGTCTACAGAGGCAAACAAAACATATTGGCTTAAACTGTACATTGATTAGGCTTTTTAACATACCGGTAATCTCAGTGCATTGTTGCCGTCAGACACATGGGTTTCACACTGACTCACTTTAGCACAGAACATTTCATAACATTTGGCACAAATCACTTAAGGAGTCACTAGTGAAGAAATTGGTTTAAATTCACTTTCTTCACTTGTGACCCCTAAAGTGATGGTTTTTAGTGCTCAGAACCATTTGTGTTTGCTCCACTTTGAGTGTTCAAACTTTTGTATGTATTATACTGTGTGTTTGTATTATATGGGTTCTTCTCTGTAGCTTAACTTTTCTTATCAGAATTATAGATTTAAGTGACAGGTGACTTGTGTTTTCATTGTCATAAAGCCTTAGTCTCCTCAGCAAACATACCGCGTTACTTTCTAACTGTCTTAGAGCAATTGCACAGCCTGCTATTAGTGTCTGTCCATCAACGTTTCACAAACACACACACTTGTCACACACATCCAAGTTTCAACTTGAGGAAAAGTGTCTTTGACACGAGTGATACTGCAAAACTACAATTACAGCCTTTGTCTTTTCCCAGCTACTGTAAGTAAGTCTTTCTTTGCAGAAACTGTGTGGAGAACAAGCCCCATTTGATGATGTTAATTATACATCGGGCAGACAGTCCTGAAGGCTGTAATTGTACGTCTGCTTTTACCCACAAGGCATTGCGCTACTTTGCCTCAACGAAAACAAACTTGCACCTCTCCCAAAAGGCAAAGGACTGTTATAGTCTCACTATATAGTTTCTATAACACATGCTAAGTTTGAGAACCATGAGCTGAACTATTGAAATCAACATTTTTCTTATGTGTCTAGTGTGGTGTAGAGATTTAGGGCTGATCTGGGTTCCAACCAGTAATTATTCCCTGGGTGGCTTCATGAAAGATTCATGGAGCTTCTGCAGAGAGGGTAGCTTTAGTTGTCGTTGAAGGACAGAGTGTTAAAGGTGTTTTGACAATGGCTCCAGGATGATGGGGCTGGCACGCTGACTCAATAATAGCACTGAGGTAATAATGTTCCCTGCCATGACAAAATAGAAAAAGAAGGCTATCATTCCTTGGTGGCCATCTTATATGTAGGCTATTCCTTTGTTTCTTGTGTTAGAGTGGGTGGAGATGTGTAATTGGGGTCATGGTGTTGCCAGCTCGATTCCTGAGCTGGGAAAACCAAAGGAGGGTGGGTGAATGCTTGACACCCTTGAGCATGGCATCATAATTAGCTCAGCTGAGCAGTCCTGTGGCCAAGTAGAAAACCTAATACTTCACTACCCATTGCATAGGCCTACACAGTAAATAGCATACCTGGCTATCATGGTAGTGCCTAATCATTCTACACACACATTTGTTATTACAAAATGTTCTCAATCTTGTGCTGATTAGCCTCAACAACCTACATCACTCTGCTAAACACCCAATTATGGTAGCCTACGTTTTCCAGACACCTCCAAATTCTTAATGTGGTGTAGGATACAGTAGGTTATGGATCCTGCTGTGGGTTTATCACAGATATAATTATGTAGTCTAAGAGATGACTGACTAAGATATGTAAATACATTTATGCTAATAGTGAACTACAGTGTTTACAGCATAAATACTGTCTTATTAAGCACACCGAGGGAGAATAGAAGGCAATGGTGCGAGCTGGCAGTTGGTTTGTCTTGGAGCTCGACAGTCTGATTAATCTGCAGTGAACGTTAGCTGGCCTCCATGTACACTTCTGTCTCCAGGAATTACAGTCAGTGTGTTCTGGCTGACAGTATACACTAGACATAAGATAATAAAACAATGAACAGGCAAGATGACAGAGGAATCAATATTTTAATTTGTCATTGATACATTTTGCATTTGGCACAGGCTCACAGGAAGAAAATAAACTTTTTCTTAAATGTTAGCCTATAATTAAATTAAATATATGTGTAATATAGCCTATATATTTGAATATAGCCTACTGTTTAATTCGTTAAATAATATCAATGTTTTAGATTAACGCAATGTTTTTTAAATGTGATGTTAACCATGCTTAATTACATAGAAACAGAAATAATTACATAGAAACGTGCTCTGTTTAAATATTTGAAATTAAAATACACTTTAGGCACAAGAGTATGAAGCAACACACTTAGTGCCACGTCAAATATGTCCTAACAAGCAAATAGACTAAATACCTAACAATCATAAAGCTCCTATAAAAAAAAAATTAAGATGGAATAAATACAAGTGTTGTTTCCACATACGCTTGGAAATGTGTCTTCAAATATCCGTCAGCGCGCACACAATGGACTCCATTGCTCTGCCTGACTTCTTTCATTTGCTTTGCTTCAGAGTGGCGCTAAAGTGGCTCTGTCCAACAGAGAGGTAGATGTTCATTGCTTGTCTTTGAAGTGTCACCCACACTCGTCCTGCTCTAAAAGGCAAAGGGCTTTCCACCTTGGGGAAGTGGAGAGATCATTGCTCCACCCGTCACTCAAACGCGGGAAGATGTGCGTTCCATTATGGTGGCAGGAAAGGGTGTCACTCCTGATAAAGTGGGATGCACTGCCACACAAAACTCCTTCACTCTGGTCTATTCATGGTTTTCAACCGCTGCTAATCCACCATGCCAGGGACAAACATTGTTTTTCTGTGAATCTCTCTCTGCCTGTGGGTTTCGACTATGTATTATTACTTCTAGTGTGTATGTTTGATAAGACAGACATCTCAGGGTTTTGGTATGGTTCAATCATTGGCATTTTGTTGCTGCTGCAAATAATCTCAGGAATTTTAAACATCCTAGTTCAACAGATAAACAATCATGCAAGAACAACAACAAGATGTTTGTGGATTCTGATGGCTAGAAGGTCATGACATTAGCATGAATCCTGAAGAAATACTAAACATTTTAAGCACAAATTGAATAACACATATTTGGGTTTACATATTTTCACAGATATTTTGTCTTCATTTGAAATAAAGTTGAGTGAGAGGCCACATGTTGCATTAAGGGAGGAGAGTTCAATGTGCTCTCAGTGTGGTATTCCTGCCATAGGTCATATGTTTTGCAGCTGGCCTATTAATTCCTACTTTTATTACAGGAAGTACATCTAGTACATACTGTCACATATCCTCATTGGAATCAACTACCCTTCAAATATCTCACATCTGGAGGTTTATCTGCTCACTGCGGTGTCTCTGTCTCTCCCATGTGGATGTTTGTTAGTTTGTAGAACCGACTGGTGGATTTGCTAGGTTTCTACATACTGTCCACTCATTGCACTCCGCTTCAAGTTAAGAGTCACATCACGGGACACAGTCCACCCAGCTATCCCTCTCCCTCACATCAAAACGTCTTTGTATGAGTCAATGCCCATGTTTGCACTTTCCTGTGAACTTGAGCGTGAAGGGTAGCAAGCCCAACTGGGCCGCATAGCAGCCTGCTAGCTACAGTGTCTCCGCAAGGTCGATAGCAAAGCAACAAAGTGAGACAGAACACAGAGCTCCAATGGACCATACGATCTCTACCCGCTGATCCATACATTACAGAGACCCTCCCTCAGCAACATTTGACTTTGCAACAAACCAAAAGTCCTCTGTGATTATAGGCTTCCCATACCGGGCAGATTCCCCCCGTCCTGTGAGGTAGAAATTAGGTTGACTTGCTACAGCATGTGGTTTCATTACAGATTTGATATCAGGCTGATGAAAAACTGCTCTCATAGTCTGAAGATCTGCCTTGGCTCACTTCTGGACTTGTCTCATGTCTTGGTGTCCCTTTGGTCTGGTCTGAAGGAGTCTCTGATGGACAGGAGCCTGGAAGCCAGTAGATGCCCACTTACTTTCCTGTCCCACTCTTGAGAGCGCCCCCTGGAGGACACACAGACAAGACCTTTCAATGTGTCCAGGCAGTGATAGTGATATGCCTGCCGCATATTTATTGCATTTCAGGACATATTCATATGCCTTTGACATGGAAGGCCTAGAAATACATAATCCATTTATATATTTTCTTTTATGGTGACAACTGGAACATCACCAGTATACTAATGTATACTGTTTGTCATGTTTAATACTGACCGCTTGTCAGTTCGCAGATGGTGGTAAATCTGTAACACATGACATAACCTCTTTATTATTAAAACCTATATAACCTTAGAACTCTATAACCTTTTGTTGATCAGAACTCCATGTGTCCAGAAATGACACACTACAACACTATCAAAGCCTTTAGCAGCTTTAGGGTTTTTTGTCGCATTTTTCAACGGTTTATTTTAGGGTTGACTAGTCAGTCTAGACTTGATTACTCTTTTCTCTCTCTCTATCGCTCTCTCTCACAATGAGGTCGTATGTTTCATTTCTGTTGGAGGTGACCTTGGGTCGCTTGTTTTTGCCTTGAAAACTAAAAATTAATGGCTGCTGATGTCCGACACGATATGGGGAGAGTTAATGCTGAACATGATTTAATTATAAATATAGAGTAAATATAAAATATAGAGTAAATATAAAACAAAAATGTGTTCAATAGTAACACATTTCAATAATAAAGCAGGCTTAATCTTTAATTTATTACTAAGAATGTTGTTTGATTATGTTTGAAGTTCAAGTTCAATGAAGTAAAAAGGCAGCACATTTCCAGAGGTGTCCAAAGTAAACAAAGGCATTACTTAAGTAGAAGTACAGATACTCACTACTACTTAAAAAAATACTTTGGTAAAAGTCTTTTAAAATAAAATGTTATAATATAAAATAATGTTATTATAATATATCCTGATATAGTTTTTATACAATTGCTAGGAACCAAAACTATTAACACGGTGAGCACAACAGCAGTATATGTGGGCTAAACTGGATTATTTGTCATTGCTTTGGCACAAACTGCATTCAATGTAGGCCCTACATGCTTCAAGTTTCATGGATTCTTTTCTCTCAGACATAGCCACAACCAATCTATGTAGCCTACAGGCCAATTAGCCTGCTTACATACTATTTTCAAAACTGTTCAACTTCAATTCAAACCCTAACATAACACCAAATACAAAAATATTGCAATTTCATAATATCTGTATATTACAAATCTAAAATATTTTATATTATTTAGAACAAATATACCAACCACAGCTGCTTCTCTTTGTATCATATTTCTAGGGATGGATCAGGCAATTTTTAAGTGTATTGTTCAATATGACACTCGATGAGAACCTGTGGCTAAATGCAGAAGAGTTGACTAGCACTGCTACTAACTGTCAGATGGTGTAGGCTAATAGTCACCAGATTCAACACTATTCTTTCCATTTCTTGTTTATAATAGCTTATTCTAGTAAATCTGAATTATTTACAGTAGCATACTGAAAGAGTCTTTCTTGTCTGTTTCATCTTGTTATGTAATTTGCGTAATGTGCTCCAATAGGCCTACCAGTCATAGTATTTCTTCTCTTCTCTTAAGGTTTGAAATCAGTCTTGAGGATATTGGGAAGGCGCTCAGTTATGCAAAATAAATTCCTCTCAAATGTTGCCAAACGCATTAACATTAAAGTAACTATCTTATTTTGAAAATGTAATGAGTAGAAAGTACAGATATTTGTGTAAAAATGTAAGGAGTAAAATTTAAAAGTTGTCAGAAAAATACATACTTGAGTTTAGTACAGATGCCTGAAAAAGCTACTTAAGTACAGTACTTAAGTATTTGTTCCTAAGTACTTCCCAGCTCTGCACATTTTGCACATATTGCAGATTCAGTTAGCACCTCTATCAGAAGAAACTGTAGTTACCACTTCAACTGCAGCAGATAAATTGATCACCTCTATATAGGAGATACTGTTATCACCTCTATATAGCAGATACAGTGGTCATCTCTATAGAGGAGATACTGTTATCACCTCTAAATAGCAGATACTGTTATCACCTCTAAATAGCAGATATAGTGGTCACCTCTATACAGCAGATACAGTGATCACCTCTATACAGCAGATACAGTGATCACCTCTATAGAGCAGATACAGTGATCACCTCTACAGCAGATACAGTGATCACCTCTACAGCAGATACAGTGATCACCTCTATACAGCAGATACAGTGATCACCTCTATACAGATACAGTGATCACCTCTATAGAGCAGATACAGTGATCACCTCTATAGAGATACCGTGATCACCTCTATAGAGCAGATACAGTGATCACCTCTATAGAGATACCGTGATCACCGCTATAGAGCAGATACAGTGATCACCTCTACACAGAATGTGATCACGTCTATACAGCAGATACAGTGACCACCTCTATAGAGCAGATACAGTGATCACCTCTATAGAGATACCGTGATCACCTCTATAGAGCAGATACAGTGATCA
>JAODUE010048009.1:0-11876 GCA_027564755.1 Amblyopsis hoosieri | reverse complement strand
CCTCTACACAGAATGTGATCACCTCTATACAGCAGATACAGTGATCACCTCTATACAGCAGACAGACAGTAAAGTGTACCTGGTGTCAGCTCGGTAGAGGTGCGTGATGCGGCTCCTCCGAGGCCCAATAGGCTCCAGCAGGTAGAGACAGGAGAGGACTCTGGCCCCCCATGTCTCAGCAGGGGCCTGGGGGTGCAGCGTGGAGACACAGGAGAGGTACACCGGGCCCAGGGAGGGGTCCGACTGCCATGTCCTGCAGAGGAGAAAGTGGGAAAAGAGGAGGATCAGGAAAAGCGAGTGGGGTTTGTTTGTTTTGTTGGTCTTGTTGTTATTTTCCATCTAGTTTTAAATGTATAGTCAGCTATTGTAAGCTAATTGTAAGCTAATACACTTTTTGTCAAATTAACCAAATATCTCCTTGAATTTTGCTATCTTACCGTTCTTTTGCGTACTGAAAGTATTATCCGGTACTTCTACACAGCCCTGACTCCGCTGCTTGGCTTCGCAATGCGTTTCAATGTGTGGGGCGGAGATTCTGAGGGAGTATGTTTTGATTTGAGCTCAAAATTAGCAAGTGTTCTCGAAAGACTAACCCTGTCTTTATATCTGTAATAATGGATAAAATCCCCCCAACAATAGTAATTATTGTTGTTCAAATACAGTAATGTTGATATATTGTACTGTGTGGGTTATTGTTATTATGTTATTATTTAGGCCCAGGTTTGGGTGTTTGACTGTATGAAGCCTGGTGCTTGCCTGGCCTTTGTTACCTAAGCAGCAGGTACTCCTGTGGGGGTCGGCAGGTCAGCGGAAGACCTTGGCTCTGCAGGTAGTACCGGTAGATCTCGGCGTGTTCGGACAGCGTCTGGACGACTTCTTCCTGCCGCACGCCAGGCTCCCACAAGCTCTGCTCCCTCATCAGCCGATAGAGGATCTCCTTCTGAGGGGACTCCACCTCAACGGACCCCCGCCACAACCACAGAGGACAGCCATCGTCCATCTGCGTATACAGTAGGAGACACAATTAACTCATGAACAATTTAATTGGTTAAAGGTATAGTCATTAATTCTCTTGCTAAATTCAGACACAAATCAAAATAAAAACACCTCTCCCTTGCCATAGGGCGCTCCATTAGAAGCCCTGCCCCACACATTGGAAACACATTGCGAAGACTAGGATTTTGTTGTTGTGTGTGGTCTGTACCACATTGTTTATGTTCCTTTTTATGGAGCCAGGGATGTGTAGAAGTATTAGATCATGTTTTCAGCAGGCACACAGAAAAGTAAGCTAGCGGAGTGTGAGTAGAGATTTGGTGAATTTGACATAAAGTCACTTACTACACCTTAAGCAGTTAACATACTGTAACACATTACTCAGCCTATGTTATGTCCTTCCTTCCTTCCTTCCTTCCTTCCTTCCTTCCTTCTTCTCACCTTCTTAGAAGCCAGCTCAGAGTTTTCCGGAGCGGGGAGGTTCTCCCAGCCTCTCCTCTCTCTGGCCTCCCTGAGGAGGCGCTCTGTGTTCTGCTCCAGTCTGCTCCTGCTATCCTCCTGCGATGCCTCCTCATGGATTCTTCCCTCCCCACAGACGAGCTCCAGGCCTGGCCACAAGTCTGGAACCTTGGGGAAATTATGGAGGAGGTGGAATGTTATCTCTATCTGTGTGTGTGTGTGTGCGTGTGTGTATGTGTATGTGTGCGCGTGTGCGCGTTATCAGACATGTACTGAATTTCCTGATGTTGCGGTTGGCATGAGGATCAAAGGAGTCAAAATAAGTTTCTCGCTCTCTTCTCTCTCACACGCACACACATCCAGTAGCTGTTTCCAGGATATTTGATGACAGTCGTCTCCAAATAAATTAGGTCTGGCCACGCTCCATTGGGAGGCGTTAACAGTTTTTGCCTCCTGCTGGGCGTAGACCTCTGGTTACTGTAGAAACTATTGGACGGCGTTTAACCAATCGTCATTGCTTCAACTGTTTTGATAACCTATCTAGCTGCTGCCATGTCAAAACACATGCTTTACTTCGATGTTAGCAAAATAAGCCACCCTGATTGGTCCGCCAGCAGGGTGGCTGTGAACACACTAAAGCAAACAGGGTTTCCCAGAATATAATCTCAGTGAACATTGAGTTGAGAGCCATAGTTAGGCGGAGGCAGGCTAGAATGAGGGTGGAACACTGAATTTGAATTAAACAGATTCATTTAGATGTAGCAAATGATCTTTACCTGGAAGAGGCGTTTCCCTGTGCTGATCATGTGAGCCAATGCCTGCGTAGCTGCAAGGTTTTCGCTCAGATCCCTCTGATCTGGATGCCCAAGGCTGGCCTTCCTGTGGCTTGACCTATCACAGACAACCACAGCGTGGACAGGAATACTTATTTGACAGCTGCCATAGGACTATTAATGATTATTCTATATATAATCCAGCATTGATTTCGTTTGAGTCTTTTGCCATCATAAGCAGCCCAAAAACATTTTCATATTATTTGCACATAATAAGGAAAATGGGTATCGGTTGGTGCGTGTCATATCGGATGAAAAAAGAACATGCTCCAAAATCCACATTCTGCTGCAGGACAGTCTATTTCACTACAACAATTCAAGGAGATTAAGATGTGTGTCGCTGTGTCGCGTGTTTGCGTGTGTGTGTGTGTGTGTCATCGTCACATAAACACCCACTTGAAGTAAACAACCATGATCCAAACCAATAAAAAAAAAATATATATATATAAATAGGAAATATATATATATAAATAGGAGTGGGGGTGATGGAAGCAAAGTGAACACACGCAGCACAAGAGATGAAACGGGAAACATTTTCTCCTTCATTATTTCCAACAGAAAGAGGGATGCAACTCTAGCTCTGGGCTGGTTGGGAGGCCAGGCCAGATATTTAGTGTTTTTATTATGTTGCTACTCTACTGAAGTTGTTATGCCTGTTTCCTTGCTGTAAAAAAGAATGCCCTATAATGCCAGTCAAGTTTGACAAGAGGCGGAGCTAAGGAAGATGACTCAGTGTTGCTCAACGTCTATCTTTATGTACAGTATCTTGGCATTTGTATGTTGCATGTAGCTTAGCAGATAGCCAAGATGGCACTTGCCTGGCCCTGCTGGTTTCTCTCTTCAGGGTGTTAAGATGGAAGAGAGAGGGCGCCAGACACACTGCGATGTTGGTGGGGGTCATGTGGTTCTCCTGCACACAGGAAACAACGTCTCGCAGGAAGAGGACCAACGTCTGTAGCGCCTCCCTGTTCTCGTCGGGAAGAAGCAAGATGGTGGCTTGGGCCGCCACAAGTTGTTGATCTTTAGGGAAATCTGTAGATTAAAAAAAAAAGCTCTATTGTTCTGTATTAACCTCTACAGCGCTGTAAATTGAACCAACAGGTAGAAAGGCAGCGAGATAGGTTACACTGATAGATGTGGAGGAAACACTGGCACAGCTGGTTGGTGAAGACAGGTTCGGGCAAGTCTCGAAAATACTGCTTCACCAGATCTGCCACATCGAAGGCAGACTGGTCCCGGTAGTCAACAGAATCCGGATCAGACTCCAGCAGCCCTCGCAGAGCCTGTATCCGTGACCTCACCCCAGACTTGCGAAACAGCCCCACCTAGAGGAGAGAGAAAAAATAAAAAAGTATTAGTCAAAAAAGATACATACAGTACTGTACATACGCAGTATATCACATTGCAACATTTTGGTTAGCCAACATGGCCGTTCATTTGAATGAGGCCATTGGTATGTTATACTGTACCTGGTCCAGACACTCAGTCCTCAGGTACAGCATGGCCTGGAGGATGCCGGGGGGAAGAGGATGGCCTGTCTGGGCCACGTAAAGAAGAGGAACCCCAAACACTCTTCTGCCCTTCATCTCCAGTCTGGTCTTCCTCAGAGGCTTAGGCAGAGTCCTGAAGCACACACACAGACAGATGTGTCCAATTACTGAAGCGTCACCGAATTTAAGACAGACGGTTTTGCAAAATTACAGCAAAATTATTCAGAAAACTTACTTGGAAAAAAGAGAAAAGAAATGAATGAAAATGTATTGAGATTTAAAAAATCCCCAAAATGTATCTAACATGATTACATTTGATTGCATTGGTATAATGTTGTATACTATATATTTCATATAGCTTAATTCTGTACGTACGTGCAGTGAAATTCAAAGCCATTAACACACACACTTAGAAAAGTAGAAAGCAGTTGCATGTCTGCCTTCTAAGCAAAGTAATTAAGGGTTCAGCAGAAGTCTTAATCACAAGATAATTATCTTATTTTTAATCAGTAATTTTGGCTTCAGATGCACAATTGTTCAAATGACGAGACTGGATAATTATTTGCATTGTAAGGCATCAATTTTATTTAGGTATGCCTATCTTTGTATGTGTCTACCCACACGTTTATGTTTGTGTGAGAATCGGGACTAAATCAGTACGAGACACTCCCCCACCTTCGATAAAGATAAGTGTTACCCACAATGCCCCTCTACATCTCTCAGTGTCACACTCACTAAAGTGCTCTGTGACAAGGATGTGCAGCCCACACGGGACAGAATGCAGGGGAGGGTTAGGATGAAGAAATTGCTTCTGTGAGAGAGATAGAGAATGAAAGATAAATAGATACGAGTAGAGAAATAAAGGACTATTCCGTTTGTAGTTAGCCCAATTTTTTTTTTTTTAATAAAGAGATCAATTACTTTACAGATTTATGAGTCTATAACCCCCTCCACTTTAAAAAATAAATAAATAAAAAAAGCAAAAACATTAATAAAAAAAAACTGGTAAATTGGTGCATGCTTGCTACCACAAATACATGCTAAAATACAGTACAAGCACACTGTGGGGTGCTAATATTCTGCCTAAACTCACTTGTACATTTCCTAACTGTAATTATGTTGTTTATTTAGCATAATATTTCAGCAAATGTCACACCTCCACCACATTACAGCAGCACATCTAGAGTTGCCTCTGTTTGTAAAAAAACATGGCATTGTTAAAGGCTGATGTATAGAGATAAAGAAACACGAATGACAGTAAAACAAACATTTGGAACAGCGGTTCTCAAAACTGGTGTTCAAGGACTCCCAGGAAGTGTATTTGCCAAAGTCATCAATAGACGTGTTCCTTTGCCCCCTCATATTCCGATATGCCACACAACCTTTATGTACTCACACCTGCACTGTGACAGCAGCCCTGCCATTCCATACTATCTTAACATCCCTCCTGCCGCACTCTGTGCGTATATGCGACGTTGGCAGCCTTTCCTAGGGATCTTTTGTCACTTCACTTGTTGAGATTCATATTTTGGCAGTGCAGAGCTCAGAGCTAGTAGACAGAGGCGAGCCAGCCTTCATCTCGTGTGAGAGAAGGCCAAAGCTCTCTCTGATTTCCCCAGGACTCCAGATTCAAGGCAAGGCATTGTCACAGAGCCATGAGTGTGAACTATTCCTCCCCTCCCCAAAGGAACGTAAACTCTCTTGAAGTGTACTGTTGTTGTTGTTGTTGTTGTAGTAGGTTATTTTTTGTTTTGTTGTTATCTTTCAGGAGGAGATGCAAGGTTGCACCACCGCTATGAATAATGAATGAAGTGAAATATTTACTGCCTGAAATATTTAGCCACCCGCCTGCTCTCTCCCTCCCAGTACTTAGTTTTTTGAAGAAGTTAAGCACATATAGATACTCTTCGCAGGTGAATTTGAGTGATGGCATTAAAAAGAGCGACTGAAAGTGAAAATGCGGTGGAGGTTTTGCTAGAAACAAATAATCTCTTCCCTCCCCTATGCCCCGTCTAAAACCCTGCAGTCCTCTGTTGGGCGATGAACCTTCTTATCTTAACTGCCGCTCCCCCAATAATGTCCCTTTACTCTCCTCTCTTCTCCCCTCATCTCCTGTCTTATCCTCGCCTCTCCTCTTTAATAAGCCTAACACCTAGAGGAGGAGAACATCACTTACACATCCCCTACAAGTCCTCTTGCATAACAAATGTAAAAGGTTGTTTTATCGAGGTTCTCTAAGAGTCTAATGTACTCTAATGGACAAGTCAGAATTCTGTTCCTTACTGTTCATAATGACTAATACTTTTTTTGTACTACTATACAGTGAAAATCTAATGGAATAAATGCAAAATAAACAAAAAAGAATGACATGAAAAGCATGTTAAGCCAAATAATAATTATGGCTGCACACTTGACTATCAGAATTTTAGCTATATCTGCCTATACAAACATACTATACTGCAACAAGATAAGCACTTAATAACCAGTACAGTAGTAGCCAGAATAGTAGCCAACTTAACTTAACTTACTTGGAAAATGTAGCTAATGTAAAATAATAATTACTGTATGATATTCAAAGGGCAGCCGCTATTGGCGAAAAAGCATAGCGGAAGCATAGTACACACCCAAGAACCCAAGAGCAAGGCATTCCTCTTGTCCCTAAACCCCCTTCTATGCTCTTACCAGCTCCAGCCTTGCTTGCTGGATGGGGAGTGTTTGTCCATCAGGGAGGTCAGTTTGAGGAGGGAAAGTTTCTGGAGGAGATGGAGACTAGAGACAGGCAGGCTCTCCAGCCCAGGGCAGGGAGGAGCAGCGTGAAGGTGAAGCTTCTGGCTTACTCTGTTGTCAGGGGTTTGGAAACACACAAAAATACAACATTTTAACGGCAACAATGATACGTTTATGTTATTACGTTCAACTAATACTAGTATAAAGGGCATTAACAAAAATATGCCCGTCTTGGCAATAAGTCAACCATATAAAAATCTCAAAGAAAAATGTAAAAGTTACATATTGTAGGTTAACAGAGCCACCTCTAAAACACACTTCGGTGCCACTGTCTCACCTTCTGCTGGACTGTGGCATCTTCATCTTCCCATCCACTTGGTCTGTGGAGACCTCCTCAGAGTCCTCCTTCAGCTCCTCAGGAGCTGTGACCTCCAGATGGACGTGGTTAGGAGAGGCGGAGCCACTGGAGGCAGAGCCACTGGAGGAGGAGCCTCTCTGAGAGTCGTCCTCTGATAGGCTGTCGGACCAGGAAGACACCAGCTGTTGCAGGTGGCTGATCCTCTTCATCACACCGTCCAGAGCCAAGAAGACGTCTTCTTCGGTCAGTGGAGAACTCACCTGCTGTTTGAATGGGTTTGAAATGTTACTGCTAACTGTTTTGTGCATGGCTTATAAAAAGAAATGCAATGTTTAATGAAAGTCATGAATAAACAATTAACCATCCATACAATAACAAAACTAAGACAAAACAAAACAAAATTAAGATAAAATTTAGACTGAATCAATAAAATAACAGTTTGAAGTGTGGTAATGTAAATCAAGTTAATGAGAACTGTCTAACAAAACAAAATTGGACATTTGGACTCCAAATAAATATCCATTAAAAAATACATTAATGTAAATAGTTTGTTACCATTGTTTTGGAATATTATCCTTTATTACAGGGTTCCAATTGCTTTTGTCTCTTTTGGAATTAGGCTCTTCAAATATTAATGAAGCTAATTATTTAAAATAATGAATCACACAGAAAGTGCCCACGCTTTAAATGCTAGCTCGTGCACACAGGCACACGCGCACACACACACACGCACACACATCTAATACTAGCCTTGCCCTCTCTACTTGTAGCTGATGATGATGCTTATGTATATTGTAGATTGTATAGCATATACTGTATATAGCTCTACAATATACTACACATTTTCTTAAATATAGTAAATCCTATGTTTCTTAAATATAGGATAAACAACAATATTGACTATTAAAAATACTGTAATCGGGTACACCACTAGGCTGCCTGAAAAAATGTTGACACCAGTTGTTAGAACAACTTACTATTATTTTCTATGCTAATGTATGGTCTTCTTATTTGAATGTAATGCATTGTGACAGGTTCTATGTGTGTATTATTTGTATACCATGTACTGCCCTACTGTAATAAGCACTGTATAGCTGATGGACAGATGGACTTCAGTAAGGAACCATGTGACCCACCCCTGTCTCCTGATCGGTCAGCTCTGCAGGGGGTCGGTCTGGCACGTTGTCATAGAAACTGGCCCGGTGGGCAGTTAGAGCGAGGCGGCAGGGCGACCCAGCATCTGGGGAGCAGGAGGAGGAGGAGGGGTCATGGCTGTTGGCCGCAGGGGGCGTTCGGACACCACGCCTGCTTCCACGGTAACCGTGGAAACTGCCAGTCCTCCAGTTGACGGAGGTGTGGTCGATGACGGAGGTCAAGGCGGGGTTCTTGTGGGCCAGCGAGGTGGGGAACGTTCCCGGTTTGTGGCCCTGTGGGATCTTGAAGACGGGGCTCTGCTGCGTGCGGCTGGTGCTGTTAGCGTTGTTTGTCTGGTGCATGTGGGCCTGCCAAGGTCACACGAGGTCATGCATGGAACACATCACGCAGTTAGAGGACAGTTAGAGGACACATGGAGCTACAGGTAATGAAGGGTGCATTGGAAAATGTGTTGGATATATTCCATATATTTAAGTATATACATATATGTATACACTATTATTTATTGTTAATAATTGACAATTGTTAATTGGAATCTTTCATCTTTTTCACAGCTGTACATATATTTATATATTTTAATATATGGCATATATCCAACACATTTTGTTAATAGAATACAATGTAAATGTAACAAAAACAATTATATAAATATAAATGTAAAAATACATATTACATGTAATTAAAAATGTATAAAAAGCTAAAAATATATACTAGAGAGAGAGAGAGCGAAAGAGAGAAAGAGAGATTTTATTTAACTGTATTATACAGTTCCTCTTCCTCTTCTTCTTCTTCTTCTTCTTCTTCTTCTTCTTCTTCTGTTCAGGGTTGAAACTATCTAAGTGTATGCCCCTCCTGCTCTTCAGTACCAGACCACCCACATGTTTGTGTGCGGTTTTGTTCCACAACCTAAACAGCGAGCTGGTGCGGGGTATACCTTTATACTGACCTCTCCATGGTCCAGAAGATCTCTCTGGAGGTTCAGATTGATGGGCCGTTTACAGTTGCTCCTGACCCGGGTGATTGGACTAGGAGTACTAGCTGAGCTGCTGCTCTCTGATTGGCTGCTGCAGCTGCTGGGGCTCTGGGGAGAGGAGGGATAGGACGAGCTGCCAGGCTGGACCTGCAAACTGTACACACACGCACACACACCACATAGATTGTATAAAACCAAAATAATTTCAGAAAACACACAACACACCTTCAACCAAGGCAGCCATAAAAGATTCTAGAACATTCTTCTTACCTGTCCTCCACTGGGGGCCCATGTTGGAGCGGGAGCGGCCCGCTTATCACCAACCGGGCCCGACTCCGGCTGTCGTTGCTAGGGGGGAGCAGCGTGGAGGTTCCCTTCAACCTGAGCTTCTCCATCGTCTGCAGGAAGCTGGGACCCTTCTTCTTTGGAGGCTTCTCCTGGAGACAACACTCTGCCTCCAGATTACCAGGAGAGGGGAGCCCTCCGAACCAGTTGTCCAGAGACGGGGTCTTGTTTGTGGATGTGGAGCAGCGAGACGAGCTCCTGCTGGTCTCCATGTCATCTGTGGCACTGGCGGTACTGGGAGAACTGGTGGTGGTGATTGTCGTGGTGATACCGTGGCTCTTGTGAAGCCCCTCCTCCTGGCCTTCGCTCTCGCTGCTGCCGGTGCTGTGAAGGGAGCAGGCGTCATGGTGATGGCTTGCGTCCGGCATGGGTACTTGCATTTGAGCAGAGTCGGTGAGGCGTCTCCAGCGGTGCGTTGGCCTGTCGTAGCTCCAGTAGGGGCTGATGGAGCAGGGGATGTCCTCCTCGCTGTCTGCGTCCTGGGGAGGGGTTTAGAAGAGAGGGGAGATGTCATTGGACACCATTGACCATTGTGTCATCCTCATCCAGAACATATATCAGTTTTACTGGTATGCTACAGCAGATTCTGGTACAGTATGTCAAATAAATGTCCCCCAAACACAGAATATCCAGGTAAACTCCATTTACCAAGTGGTATTGGTGGACAGATCAGATTACATCATTGTTTAGCATATACAAAGATTTTGGTGAAGATTGGTGCACTGTAATGTGTTTCAAAGCAACCATAGACAAACAAGCTGCAAGCAAACACCTTACCAACTTACCAACCAAGTATGAAATTGTCATTGTCCTCAACATAAAATACCGTAGAGTTCAAACGGACATAGCTAAGGAAATATCTGATGTAACGTAAGTTAATATACTGTATTATATAGCAATTTATATAATGCTGCAGGGCATACTTTGTTTTAAATCTCATGGCTGTAACATCTAGTGCAAGTTTATACTTTTATATAGTCAACAACGACTGGGTTTTACACTATTAAATGTTTTGTATATACTAAAAAAGATAAATAAATAAAAGAACTTAAAACAGAGAGCATGTTTTCTATATATCTCTCTCTCTCTTCTCAGAAAGACAACCAGGTTTACGCCTTTACGACACGGGGGGCTACAATTTGATATTCATCAAGTTCAAGGGGTGCTCAAAAAGTGTGTTTAAAGGCACGCTGCCTCCGCAGCGCTGGAGGCTTCAAGGTCAAGTCACCAGCTGGTTTTCTGCTGCATCTCAACACTCACCCTGGGCTTTGATCTGGGCTCCAGCCTCATCTCCACACATTTGTTTAAAGTGTTTAATCTCCTGCAAGGAGAGAAGATGGCATGGACAGGAGAAGACAGAGAGGGTTACACAACAGGTAAAGTACATACTGTACATAAGATAAGATAATATAAGATAAGAATAAAACTATTCTGCGCTTATGTATTTAGCACTTTAGTATTCAGGCCATTAGGCACTTTGTTTGATTGAATGATATATTGACATGGTAGTATGCACAAGACAAGATGCTGTAACTATTCTGATATAATATCGGTTGCTTACAATTGCTGGTGTATGACCTGTCCAACTAATGACAAATGTACTACATGTAAGTCGCTTTGGATAAAAGCGTCTGCCAAATGCCGTAAATGTAAAACATTAGACAGACAGACAGACAGACAGACAGACAGACAGACAGACAGACAGACAGACAGACAGACAGACAGATAGATAGATAGATAGATAGATAGATAGATAGATGTACAATGTACAGATTGTTCTGTTGTGGTACCTGCAGAGTGAATCGTGAGCATCCTTGTCCAGGAATGGGTGATCAGACACAGCCCACTCTGCCTTGATGGGAAACCTGCCCTCTAGAGGTCAAACAACACCAGTCAAGCACAGTCGCCAGTCCACAAGAAGACAGGCATGTTTATCAGTATTAATATTTACCTCGGAATAATTTCACATACTGAGGGAAGCCAGCTGCCTTCAACCAATCACAAGCCTCCTTAGCTTCGATCTCTGCAAACAGAAAGGTTACTGTAGCTTCAGATGCTTTCATGCATGCACCGCCAGATTTAAAAGCACAAATCTCTAGATTAATGCCTAGCCTGTTTGTACTTTTTATACTGTTTTCTACTTTGTTCATTTTCCATCTGCCCTCAACCATTCAATGTCCCGCCATCAAAATGCACCACCGTGGACCGATGGAGTAGTAAAAGCAACACACTCTTTATAGCTTGCATGCACAAGATATGTGCACACACAAACATCTATACTTCCACCCCCAATGTGCGCACACTCACACACACACACGCACACACACACACACACACACACACACACACACACACACACAGGAGAGGACGTGAATGGAAGTGGTAAAATAATGGCACAAGCTGTGTCAAATTTGGAATCAGGCAGAGAACATGCATGTTACTATTAGGGCTGAGCGATATGGGCCTAAAATAATATCCCGATATATTTAGGTTGAATACCGATACACGATATATATCGGTATTTTCTATAAAGTGGGCTAAAT
>JAODUE010047998.1:0-16949 GCA_027564755.1 Amblyopsis hoosieri | reverse complement strand
ATAGTGGAGTTAGCATGTCTATTGTCTACGTATAGTGGAGTTAGCACGTCTATTGTCTACATATAGTGGAGTTAGCATGTCTATTGTCTACGTATAGTGGAGTTAGCACGTCTATTGTCTACATATAGTGGAGTTAGCACGTCTATTGTCTACGTATAGTGGAGTTAGCATGTCTATTGTCTATGTATAGGATATGTGTGATTGACAGACACATGACAAATGACATGCAGTGCAGGCCTGGTCGAGCCTGGCTCCGCCACCGCTCAAAAGGTTAAGCCCATTATGGTGCACCCTGCAAACACTCCCCAGTGGAGCATGTCCAGACCCTGTTCACCAAGTGCATTGTGGGTCTGGCTACACCAGGCTTGTGCTAGCTCTGCCCCCGATGTATTGTTGGAACAACATCTAGCCATATTCGGAAATAATCGGTTGACTTCATCCGGCGTCATCGCATTGAGCCACCCCGGCTGATCTCTGACCGAAACTTCATGCGACCAGGGTCTCCTGTCTATCACAAATAGTCTGGCCCGCCCACACAGATGAACTGTAAAAACACATGTGTTGCAGGTTATGGGGGTGTTGTTTGTTTCCATGTGGGCTGTGCAGCCCTTTAAGAGTGTCATGTGATCAGGGGCTGTAGGAATACAGTCCACTTGATTTGTCGTAGCCATGCCAACAGCTAGTTTCTACGTGAATTCATGTGCATCTAGAAAGAAGCGTTCCGCACGCGTGCACATATATTTTGCTACTACAGTATTAGAAATGTATTATACCACTGTATTGTGTGGATTATTATTACAATATGAAGTGCAAATCAGCACACTATCAGGCTAATAGAGTAAAGCATGTTGGACAAGTTGAAGGTGGTAATGTCCTGCTTGTCCTTGGAGGACGGGATGGGTGTGAAGCCATCTGAGGTCAGGGAGATTATTTGGATCATCTGATCCTGTTGTATCGCAGGGAACAAATGGAATAATCCTAAAAATCTTCTGGAAGGTGTGAGAGTTCACACACACACACACACACGCACACACACGCACACACACACGCACACGCACACACACACACACACTATTCAAACAGTAATACACACTAGTACTGGAATTCACAGCGGTTAGGTTACACACACACACACACTGATTGACAGACAGACAGACACACAGTCTTGTATTGGTGGTGATGTGTGTGTGCCTAGGGCAATAACAGCCCAGCTGTCTATAGGGACGTGTCAACACGACATGATGTCTGTTTTCTGCCGCAGACTTGTCGGGATCATTTTTAGATCAGCTCACATTAACGTGATCAGCCCAGTGAGTCCAGCTAGCTCACATCAACGTGGCTGTGGCATATTAATACACGTAATACAAATAACATGCTGTTCCCTACCGACACGTATCCTAGCTAACCTGCTATATGAGCTTCTAGCTCTACGTGTGCCATAGTCTCAGCGTCTTCCATTCGTTAAAGGTAAAGTATTACAAGCTATTTGTAAGCTAGTACACATTTAGTCAAATTCACCAAATATCTCTTTGCATTTATATACACCTTAATTTAACCTTTAGGTAAGAGACCTGGCCAAGAGGGCAGCTTAAAACGTCCACATACAACATTTAAACACACAATGTCAACCATTCAATTACAGTACCACAATAAATGAAAAGCATTTCTACGTCATTAAGTCATTCTGTATATCATTCCAGGCAGTTGCTCAACTTGATACATACCCGGCCATATTTACTTTGGCTTTTAAGAGAAAAGTGCATAAATAAAAGAGAGCCAACCCAAGGCGAGTCTTATAAATAAAGCCAATGAGTACATCTGCATATATACAAAGATGTCCACTCATCTTTAGCAGATGACAATGGTTTGTTAAGTATTTACAACCTGTGATGAAACGCAGGGCTTGATTTAGCTGTTTTACCGTTCTCTCTGCGTGTTGAAAAAATAATCTGATACTTCCACACAGAGCTGTCTCCATAAATAGGAAGATAAACAAAGTGGCGAAAATGTCTCACATCAACAAAGCCGTAATACTACGCTTTGCTTCAGAATGCCTTTCGATGTGGGGAGCGGCGGAGGGCCGTTGATGCATGGAGGGATATTGTTAGCAAGCTTTCTCTCCTTTAACACTACATCACATAAGCAACTCTGTGCTGAATGTCTGATGCATAGACCCCTGTAAGATAACGTCTGATGCACAGACCCCTGTAAGCTAACGTCTGATTTAAATGAATGGGTTCGTTAGCAGGCTTCCAAAGACCCATTCATTTGAATCAGGTGTGTTGGAGCAGGGAGAGATCTAAAACATGCAGGGCACCGGCCCTCCAGGACCAGGGTTGCCCACCCCTGCCATAGACTTTGAATGAACTGAACGTTTCATCCAAACGATTCTCGTTGGTGGGCATGACGCTGATGACAGATCTACACGTCCAAACAAAGCACTGCTGCTCCCCTTTAATGGCCTTGATCAGTTCAGCAACCATTCAGGCTCATTAATCACAACCAGCCAATCACCTCCCTGGAAGGAGCCCTGGAATACTACTGTGTCTGTGTGTGTGTGTGTGTGTGTGTGTGTGTGTGTGTGTGCGTGCAGGCTCAGGCAGGAGTGGCAGGGCCGTCTAGAGACCAGAACCAAGCACCTGAAGAAGCTAAATGAAGACTACCTCCGCAGGAGCAAGACCACCTGACCTGGAGGCCACGCCCCCTCTCTTAAAAGAACACACCCACCGCCAACTGTAGACCTGACGATCGGCTGCTAACATTTTTAGTTCAAGCACTGCCAGGGTTAGGGGTTCTATTCCCTGTGTAGAGCAAGGCATCCTTGTGAGACCATCCTGATTTCACGAGCTCCAGTTTGATTCCAGAAGAGCGCGAATGTAAACCATAAACACATTGTATTCAGCCAGTTTAGGCATTGGCTTAACTTTAACTGCTTTAAAGGCTATAAGAGGTCAGTTTATATTTTGCACTACATGTAGCCTATATATACATTTAAGTGGCGTACATTAAGAGTAACATTGTAGATGATTATTAGACATTAAAACCTCCAAAACCATAATTTTCTCTCCTGTCCTTCATCATAGTGCCAGGGCTCCACCAGAACCTTAAACACCACAGAAAGTTTCTGGAAAGTGCTTCCCTGCCACAACACAGCCAGTGTTAAGCTTGAAGCCTGGCTAATACCTCACTGTATACCCAAAGGGCATCTATAGCTCACCACCTGTGCGCGTAGTAGTGAAGACAAATGTATGCTTCATTTCTTGTTACACCCGATAGAACCTTCAACCTGGTTTACCGGGCCGCTCTGTACCCACCCTACTAACATTCCATGTACTCACCCTGATAGAACATTACATGTAAATGGGAAATGCATTGCATTTATATAGCGCTTTTATCCAAAGCGCTTTACAGTATTTTTGCCTCACACTCACCCATCGATGGTGACTGCTGCCATGCAAGGTGTGACCAACCATCGGGAGCAGTTAGGGGGTTAGGCATCTTGCTCAAGGATGCTTACAGGTAGGTCAACACCGGGGTTTGAACCCATGACCTTCCGACTGGGAGCCAACATCTGGACGCCCCCATCCTGATAAAACATTACATGTACTCACCCTACTAGAACATTCCAACCAGATATTTGTGGAGATAAATGCTTGCCACGGCATAGAGGGTGTGTGTGATGTACATCTGTTGTGTGACTGTGGATATCGAGATCACGGTGGGACAGAGATTAGATATTTTATAATGTAAATGTCAGGGGCCCATAAAGGTTTCTTTTAATAAGCATGGATCTCAATTTAGAGTTGTAAATATCAAGTAGTTCAAGAGCCTTGTTCAACACTTGAGAACAGCTGACCAAGCAATATCTCACCACTGTGGGCCGTGTGAGTACGTTGTGCTGTGGACAAAGTGTTTATTCTACAGCTCAGGGTCCAGTGGCCATGTGCTGCTGCTAACATGGACAACCAGAAGGAGGAATATAAAAACAACAACATACTTTGCCAAAGCTTTATTTTAAACTATACATGCTTGGCATCACCAGCTGCCATGGGCACACGGAAAAAGAACAGATCCACTGACGTGTGACAGCCAGTCACAGCGAGCGTCTCATCACCACAGCCAGTCACAGCGAGCGTCTCAATGCGTCCAGTTGAAGAGATCAACTGTGAAATAAGACTACAAAAGGCACATCATGGCCAAGTGTCCAACAGGCATTGAACCATGTCTGTGTAGAAGATGTCGCCCCCCCGTAACCCCCCCGGCTACTGACGGCTGCTTTAGCCGCTCTTCTTCTTCTTCCTGGTCTATTTCTTCTTCTTCCTGCTCTTCTTCCCGCCCTCCGCCTGCTGGGAGCTGCTGTCCCCCCCGCCGCTCTTCGTGGTTCGAGTCTTCAGCTTGGGGATCATGTCTGCTGCGTACATCATCACGTCCCTGCCTGCGCACGTGCACACACACACACACACACACACACACACACACACACACACACACGTGCATGTCAACAGGACAGTTCAATAATTTCTAATAAAGACACTTCCACCTGTGTGCCACTAGAGGGCCATCTTGGCCGTCTGACTTAC
Organism: Amblyopsis hoosieri; assembly: GCA_027564755.1. Classification (NCBI taxonomy): domain Eukaryota; kingdom Metazoa; phylum Chordata; class Actinopteri; order Percopsiformes; family Amblyopsidae; genus Amblyopsis; species Amblyopsis hoosieri. The sequence continues at coordinate 12,369 of JAODUE010047998.1, read as the reverse complement.
GGGACGTGAACTTCTCCTGACAGAGGCTTCCATCTTCCTGTTTGAGCTGAACTCTCACCCGACCTCTGAACTGCGCATCTCTGTTCCACTCCCGGGGGTGCAGCTTGTTGCCCTGGCAACACACACACACACAGACAGACTGTGAGCAGTGACGAGGAGCATCTGCCACTGTACGGAGGTGAAGGAAGCCATCTTACCTCCACCAGGACGTTAATCCCAGCAGCCGTGAGAACGTCTCGGATCTCCACACAGGAGGGGTTCTCCACAGCCTGCACAGTAGAGAAGTCACAGTCAGAGAGAGACCAGGCTAGTCCTGCTGTGGGGGAGGGAGACCAGGCTAGTCCTGCTGTGGGGGAGGGAGACCAGGCTAGTCCTGCTGTGGGGGAGAGAGACCAGGCTAGTCCTGATGTGGGGGAGACCAGGCTAGCGCTGCTGTTGGGGAGAGAGACCAGGCTAGCCCTGATGTGGGGGAGAGAGACCAGGCTAGCCCTGCTGTGGGGGAGTGAGACCAGGCTCGTCCTGCTGTGGGGGAGGGAGACCAGGCTAGCCCTGCTGTGGGGGAGGGAGAGAGATCAATCCAACTCTGGGTTACTCATCCACTCTACACGCCCTCTGTAGGTTGTTGAGTTGCACTACAACCCATGAATACAACTCATGCTCTTCCCTCCATTAGCACTACGTCACATAAGTACACTGGTCCTGTGAGACTACCTAATATAGCCTAGTCTAGCCTACTGTAACTGTAAATGTAACTGTGTTGCTCCCCTGAATATGTTGTCACTTGTCATGAATGTAGGTTATGTATAATCAAGATTCTACATAATGATTCATAACTGTCCTAAAACAGACATGTTAGGTGAACAGCCTACTGCACAATAATGCAGGCAGTGCAATTTGTACCATAATAAATGAGTACAAGAGATGGGGGACTGAGCAGATTAAACATAATGTGATTTAATTAGGCTTATTATTTACCTGTATAAATTAGGCTATTTATGTCAGTACTTTTTCTTATAATACCGTTAACCGTGATACTTTTGGTCGCTATAATCGTGATATGAAATGTTGCCGTTTCATCTCTAGTGCAAATCACAGATACATCAAGACAACAAGCTTCACCTTCTCTGTTGGAATTCTGCGGCCTTCTGCAAGGGTCTTCTTACTGTTTATGTAGACCGGATAGAGGCAGATGAACCTACACACACACACACACACATATATGCTTGTATCCTTGTATCCAGAGAGACCCACTATGATACAGTTACAGTACTAAGACCCACAGTGAGTACAAAGTTGCTCGCAGGTTGACGGGGTTTATAACCCACAACCTTCCAGTCAATCACTCAGTGACTGAACTATCACTAACAGATTCTACCTGATCTTTCGACAGAAACATCTGATGATTATACATTTACCGTATGTAAACAAAGAGCTATCTGCGTTTTCTCACGGAGGGTAAAACAATAGTTATTTTGAAGTACTATCACATGAATACTATCATTCAGGTGTACTTTCTGCAAGACTCTGCCAGTATCGAGAGAACATTGGGGTACTGATATGACTTTATACTGAGTTTCAGGCTACAGTACGGTACCGTAAGCGTTAGCTCCGCCTAACGGGTTAGCTTAGGCAAACTAGCTTAGCCTGTATCTGATGAATTATCACCGACCTCTCCTGGTCAGCAGGGTTTTTACTCAGATGAGCCATGGTCCGGCAGGTTGCGAATTTCAGATGACTAAATCCCAGCTAGCTGTACAGAGTAGCCAGGGTCTGGACTGGTTCGGTCGTGAATTTCCTCTGATCGGGGTCTTACGTGGACCAGCACCAGGTACGCTTCATTCACTACACGAAGGGAGAATGAATGTGGGCGGGCGATGGTTTCTTCGTCTGGCGTCTGGATAACAGCTATTAGTTGCATTACCGCCACCTTCTGGGCCGGTGTGCGGGTCAATACATCTATCTATGCCTGTAGTCTGAACGTCTCCTCGCGTCGTTGTTTCTCAGACGTATTGTTACATTCTTTCTCCAGTCATTCTCAACATTTGCACACATGTAGCCTAAGTCGATTTTCCTAAATCATTAGTAGGCTACAAACAGCACCTCACAATGGATGACCTGCAAAAGCCTGTATTTTTGTCAATGAACATATCGGTGCCATATCAAGGCAAGTCCTTGTGTCATTGGTCACATACAAACAAGATGCTCCGTTGTGTCAGAATGCGTTAGTCGTGTTGTCAATATAAAGCTGTTGGTTTTGTCTGTTGGCAAAAAAATGTATGACAATGATTGACAAAGCACAGGGCTGCATTATTTATGTGTGGTATTTATTAATTTAAACAGTAGCCACACATTCCTTCATGTGAGATTAGGAGTGCAAGAGATTGGACAGGATTCACATGTATGCTTTTACTTGTGGTCTGTCAACAAATTAGTGTCATTGCGATTCAGAAATAAAACACACAAAAGCTATTTCATAGCACAAAGGAAAGGAATACTGGTATCCTCAAGGCGTCCAAATAAATTTATTATTACTGCCACCTTCTGGCGATTACTCACAACTACACTTTCTTTATTTGTTTACTGTATATTTTTAGGCCGTCAACAAATTACACCAATATCGTCCCCGGATAGCTGTCTCTTACTCTCTCTGCCACATACAGTATATGTGAGCTACCAAAACACGTTATAGACAACGTACCTCTGGGTGTTGCCCTATAATGTGGAATGTGCATTAGTAACCTGGGAGCTGTTCATAATGTCGACATAGTCCTCAAATGTAATTTTGTGATTTTTGCCTGTAATTGTACACCTGATATAGGACATTTGATAGGATAGCTGATGCTCAGTCACCACATATTAACACGTTTCTTGTATCAGAAAACTTCGAAAATAACGTCTGTACTAAATAGGAAGCAACAATGCTATTTCCAGTCAAAACTTACATATTTATTACAAGTAGAACCAATCAGAACCAAGCATTCACATTTTAGCAGCTTGCATTATCATTGACCCTGTCAATTCCTTCTCTGGCCGCTGGGTGGTGCGCATGCTCAGCGCGTCGTCAGACAGCTGAAATGCCCGGATGTTTTTGAGGCTAGCCTCTTTAGCCAAGTGTGCTAGCCGCTGTGACGCCGCTACGAGGCTCGCGCTGTCGCATCGGACACGTCTTTTACGGTTTCTGTCAGCCGCGCGACCCCCGGCACCGTGTGTGTGTGCGTGCGTGTGTGTGCGTGTGCGTGTCATGCTAGCAGCGAACTAGCGCATCGCCGTTCTGCGTCTTTACCGAAGCTTGTTGGAGGCGGCTTGGCGGGACTGAAGGCTAGCGGCTGAAGCTAACAGAAGGCTAACGGCAGGCTAGCAGTTAGCATGGAGGACAAGACGTTCACGAAGGAGCTGGACCAGTGGATAGAGCAGCTCAACGAGTGTAAGCAGCTGTCCGAAAACCAAGTCCGGACGCTCTGTGAAAAGGTAACTGCTCCAAAAATGTACTTGTGCTTTTAATCAGAGTATTTTAGCACACGGAAACGTCGTTTGTGGATACTGGGCCTAGATTACGAAAGCGGCACCGTCTAACTCCTGGAATGCTTCAGCTGTTGCTATGAATCAGCCCGAACAGCCTGGGGAGATCGTTGGGGTAACCATTTTGGTGAACGATCGTATGAGAGAAAGAAATTACCGATCAAAAAATGGTTATTTGGAGATGTTCGGACCCGGGGTCGGCCCGTGAAATCTAGTTTCATCTGACGACCAGTCCCGTACCGGTATATAGCCTGAGCCTTCTCCGTAGTCTCTCAACGGTTTACGCAATTGTTGCGATGTTACCTGTTGTCTGGTTTGTGTAATGCTTTCTAGTTTAGTGTTTTAATGTAAGTTAACACCAAGGCGAGGATTGTGGCCGGGTGGGGCTCGTTCATGTTGGAACGCCCCTGCACCAGAATACATCGGTGCTTCGGGCCTTTCGAGCTGCCTTTTTTTTTTTTAGTACCGTACCATATACCTTTTGTCTTATTCACATTATTATGCTGAAGTTATGCTGTCACAACATGTGAGGCGATGTGATTCTCAATCGATGTATCAATAAGGAGTAGGCATTGCTTTTATGACATCGCCTGTCGTAATGGGTTAGCTAGGGAACAGCAATAACAATGAAGATATAAAAATGTTGATCGTGCAGTTTTTCACGGACAGATAACAATTGGAAACAGCAGTGTGGTTATATTGGCCCTCTATTTTAAACTAAAGGGACTGAACATATGTGTTAGGCTGTAAGTATGATCTTCTGTGTTTCTTAAGTTTTGCTCTATTGTCCCTATTGGTAATCTCTACTTGACATATCTGTTTCTCCTAGGCTAAGGAGATTCTGACCAAGGAGTCCAATGTACAGGAGGTAAGAGAGATCCCATAATGCTTTGGCCTTTTTGCTAAATGTTGTTTGAGACTAGGCATGGGACGATATGAAAAATAAATCCCACGATTATCCTGGCCAAAATAATCGCGATAAACAATATTATCACGATCATTGTAAAATGGCACCAAAACATACTGGAATCACTATCTTCCATTTTCTTCCAAAACAAACATTTCTATTGTATCATGACACACATGCTTCTCTCTTTGTGTGATTCATTTAGTTTTGAAACCAGTATTTCAACAAGTTTGATTCATCTTTTTTATGTTGGAGACACAATGGGCAAGTCGAGCCTTCAGCCATAGGGGTGATTTATCGTCCCATCCCTAGTTGAGACATAAAGCAAATGTTGTCTCTTGTTGCGTTAGTTAGGGTTAGTCCCTATTGACACACACGCTTTAATTGAAGGTGGAGTTAGCGGTTCTAATCCAATACACTTTTTAAAGGCAGGGTCTGGCGTTCTCAAACGCTTGATAAATTCAAACTCAAAACAACCTCTTCGATGGAGACAGAGCACAACGGTCATACTGATAACCATGCCCACTGAGAGAGGGGGGGTCGCTGCATTGCGTTAAGATAATGTAATTTCTGACTGACTAGTATTTAAAAAAAAAAGTGAAACCTCCCTCAAATGTGTTGCGACAGGATTCACTACCCACAAGGTGAAGTGTTCATAACCTGAGAAAAGGAGACCAAACTGCATACAGGCAATAGAGACACACATCATATTGCATTGACTACTACGCCTGGGTAGACTCTAACTGTATTCCAAACATTCGCCCGATAAATATTTAATTCACCATATTATTATTATTTTGGCACACTATGTCAACCAGTCACCACACATATTGAACATTAGGAGCTCATAGTTTACCTGCCCCATAATGCATCCTGTTGTCTCTGTGCTTTTCTCTCATCAAAACCTTGATTTTTCAGTTTGACGGGTTATGAATACGTCGTTCTGCGTTCTTCACCTTGTGGGTAGTGCATCCTGTCACACAACAGCTTTTAGGAAGGTTTCAATGTCAGAAATGACGTTAGCTTAATGCAATACAAAGTCAATGGAGTGTGGTGTGGCCTGGCCTGTGTTGTGTATGACAACACAATGCTCTGAGCCACCTAGCCTGCAGCATCCAGCTGGGCTAGTCTCACAGAGCCAACCTTTAAAAAGCCCCACTACACCTTTACCTGTCTAGTGTCACTGAGCTGCCCTTTAAAGCCCCACTACACCTTTACCTGTCTAGTGTCACTGAGCTGCCCTTTAAAGCCCCACTACACCTTTACCTGTCTAGTGTCACTGAGCCGCCCTTTAAGGCCCCAATACACCTTCACCATGACTAAGTTGGATGTTAAAATGGCAGGAATTTGTTGCAAACATGCCTACAGGACACTGGCTATTCACTGGCTATACAGTTAATGTACCAACTGAAATGAGCAGATGCAGCTCTGCACTAGTGTCCACCTGCAGGACGAGACTTCACAGGTGTAGCTGCACCCAGACCAGCAGCTCTACGCCCCAGCTCCTCACTCACGGTGGGGCAGCTCTGTTTGCTCTTATGACACCCATCTCTCTTTGTCCTGTGTGTGTGTGTGTGTGTGTGTGTGTGTGTGTGTGTGTGCGTGTGCGTGCGCGCGCAGGTGAGATGCCCGGTGACTGTGTGTGGTGATGTGCACGGCCAGTTCCATGACCTGATGGAGCTGTTCAAGATCGGGGGCAAGTCCCCCGACACCAACTACCTGTTCATGGGCGACTACGTGGACAGAGGCTACTACTCTGTGGAGACGGTCACGCTGCTCGTCACGCTGAAGGTAGCGTGTGTGTGTGTGTATGTGAACAGTAGAGATCAAACCTGCTTCAATAGTGTCTGTGCTCTCATCTGGGGCCTCAGTTAGAAGGCTCGGCGTACAGTCGTCTTAATACGCTGCGCACGCCCAAAGCTTCCAGTTTCCGCACGCATGAACATGTTCAGATTCATGAAACGGTGCAGTGTACATGTGTTGTTGCAAATACCAACCAGTGTTGAAATGTGCTTGCAGGAGTGTCTTGCTATTCCCAGTCGCCCCACAGTCATCCATTAATGGCTGGTGCTAAATAGCTCATGAAGAATATGTAAACATTTACAGGGAGCCTTTGTTGACTTTATAATTTAGGAGAAATGTAAACGTCTACTTCAAGAAAGAAAGCAAAATGTGTAGACTAAGATGGAGATGCCTACCCAGTGAGGTTAAGCACGGTTTGTAACCTATGGGCTGTAGACTACTACCGCAATATCTCTGCATAGGCAAATAAACCAAAACAAATTGAATGGCAACTTTACATGTGGCGGCAACAGTTAACTGTTTGTTCCACACCGTTCCCAAAATGATAAAAATGTGTCTGAAAAACCTTGCATAAGCTTTAATTAAACATAGGTTTCAACATTTATTTGTGGTTAAATATGCGTACGCACATTTTTCCCATTTCATGCAACTTAGTGTGTGTGTAGCAACCTCTGTTGTAGCATATTGTAGCTAGGGTTGGGTACATCGAACTCTGTACCTTTTTTCTGTACTTTACGCTCTGTAATAACATTAGTTATTTAATGTTGCCTATGGAAAAAAACTGCCTGACTGATTCTTTACAGTGTTTTAGGAGTTCTGCTTTAGCCTACAGCCTAATTTAAGCATAATTTAACTGAGTCTCTGTTTTACCAACGCACCCTACCCTGCTAGTAGCCTACGCTGTGGATGAATTTCAACTACACTCTCCAAATCAGAATATGGTATCTTATGTTAGCATGGCACACTTTCAATAGTGACATTAACTGTATTTGTAGCCTACAGGGTTAAATCTGAAACAAGGGCGTTGTAAATATTTCTGCTATATACAGTAGGTCTAGTTTGATCTCACTTGTGTTCAACACCGGAGACGTGTGCGCATGTGACTGTATTCTTGCCCTCATCATTCCGCTGCAGAGTTTACTGTGTCTGCTTCTACAGCGGTCTGTTTATCTCACTGCTCCAGTCTCAACTACGTAATGTTTTACACGAACACCCGACATGTTTTGTAGAGAGCTGGAAGCACTGTTGGGTCCCCGCCGTGGATTAGGAGCCTCCCTAGTTCACGCCCTCCTGACCAATGGGAGCTGTGTTCTCACCCCCCTGACCTGTGTGTGTGTAGGTGCGATTCCAGGAGCGAATCACTATTCTGCGGGGGAACCACGAGTCGCGGCAGATCACGCAGGTGTACGGCTTCTACGACGAGTGTCTGAGGAAGTATGGCAACGCCAACGTCTGGAAGTACTTCACCGACCTGTTTGACTACCTGCCTCTCACTGCCCTCGTTGACGGACAGGTGAGGTGGTTGTCATGGTGACGCCTGGGCTGGTGTGTGTTCAGGTCACTAGTAGTGGTAGTGCCAGTGATGGTGACGTCCTGCATGAAATGCAGGAGAAAGCAAAGTGTCCCTGTGGGGCTTCCGTCAGGGGACGGGACCGCTTCATACTGTGCTCTCTCTCTCCCCCAGATCTTCTGTCTGCATGGAGGTCTCTCTCCCTCCATAGACACCCTGGATCACATAAGAGCCTTGGACCGCCTGCAAGAGGTGCCACATGAGGTATGTACCCCCATCGTGTGGCCGCCAGAGGTACTGCGGGGTGTTCACTGAGTTCTCCCATGAGCTCATAAGACCAAACTAGATTTTTCCATCAGCAGTAAGTGGCTGAATGTGTGAAGATGAAGACAAACTAGGTCAAACCACCCTGCCATGTGAGCTCCATGGATACGGTGTCATGAGATCTCTCCTGATTGGCTGCATGTGTCATGAGCTCCTGTGGTTGGCTGCAGCGCACCCTTTTTTAACCCCTCATCTAATGTTAATGGAGCCCGTCAGTGTAATTACCTCTTAGACTTTAGCTACGCATGTAAACAACCTACTAGTGTTTCTGCAGACGAGCTGACTTCATTGTGACTTGTACTCCTGGTGGCCATGAGCAGTACTGCATCTAGAACCCCCAGCCCTGGTTGACTGTGCCCCCCTTCTCCTACCCAGGGTCCCATGTGCGACCTGCTGTGGTCGGACCCAGACGACCGCGGAGGCTGGGGCATCTCTCCCCGAGGGGCGGGTTACACCTTCGGCCAGGACATCTCCGAGACCTTCAACCATGCCAATGGCCTCACACTGGTGTCGCGCGCTCACCAGCTGGTCATGGAGGTACCTTCTGCCTAGCCTAGCCTAGCCTAGCCTGCTGGGCTAACGAACCTTAGCCTAGCATACCTGGGAACACTGAAACCTTCACGTCAACTACACAGAACCATGATGCAGTTAAGTCGAAGATCGGGACGTTCCTAGTGACTCATTTCCATGTCGTTTAAAGATAATGTTCATCTTAATCCCAATGCACACCAGAGGTGGCGCGTCACATGATTTACAATAGGAAGTGTTGTGGTGCGCCAACAGGGAATATTACTCGGCGCTTGTCACGAGGCCAAATGCCGGTTAGTCTCTTGTCTATTTTTTATTAATACCTTGCTAATTTAATGATCTGAGCAGTTTGTTTTGATAGCAGCAGATCAACAACATAGTTGGAAGCTAGGCTACCATAAGAATTTAGTTGATAGCGTAACAAGCACCAGAGCAGTTCTGCTGCAACAGAAACAGATAAAGCCCTGCTACGGGAGCAGGGACATGCCAAACTGCATATTCTCTCGTGTTTTCAGGCACGTTGACACGGGGGAATAGAACAGTGGTGCATTCTCTAGCTGGGCGGAGCGACAACGCGCGTCTAGGCGGTGCCGGTATACCTGCACCCATCGATCAGCTGTTTTGTGTCTTTCTATCTCTCTCGACCAGCCTTTCTCTTAATTCAATAATAATATATAGGCTGCTTAATAGTTACAGTAGCCTGCGGAACAACAATGACCTTGACCAAAACCTTTCCGTTATTCACAGGCAGCGGGACGAGAGCATGAAAATCTTACTTAATATTGATTCTGTATGACTATTGGATGTTTTTAAAAGCGTTCGCTAAGTATAGCTTAGCATACTTTCATAGTTTAGCCTAGCAAAATGCTATTTAGCATATCTTAAGCAAAGTTAAACAATTATTCAAATTTGTAACGATATTAAATGTACCGTAGGTGTACAGTATGGTTAAATGGAAAGCAAATAGGTTGTGAATCCAGATTAGTTTAATTAGCAACCGGTAGCTATTGAACACATGGAAGTATCTGTTCTCTCATTGGATACGCATGACACTGCGCGGCAAATTTCACCCCCAGGCCGTCTACTGCGAGCGTAGCTAGTGGCAACAAAGTGTTGACTCTTTGAGAGTTGACCCCGCTCCCTCTAGGAAGGCATGGAAATCAGGTGCTTCCAACTCTACTTGCAGCATCAACAGACTGCTTTTTGTGTGCAGGCTGCAGGGAGACACTACCTGAGCCCCTACTTCAAGAAACGCACAATAAACACAATGATGTTTAACCGACTAGTATTTCTGGTGCTGACGATGGTAGCATTGTTTACGTCTAACCGACTAGTAGGGCACGTCCCTAGTTTTAATGCACACATCTCGTATGTGTGTGTGTTGCAGGGCTACAACTGGGGCCATGACAAGAATGTGGTGACCATCTTCAGCGCCCCCAACTACTGCTATCGCTGTGGCAACCAGGCAGCCATAATGGAGCTGGACGACACCCTCAAATACTCCTTGTAAGCCAGCACTGTGTGTTCGGGTGTTACGTCACTGATGTCCATGTTTGTGCGTGTGTTCTAACGTCATCTCTGCCCACAGCCTGCAGTTTGACCCCGCCCCTCGCCGTGGTGAGCCCCACGTGACCAGACGCACTCCCGACTACTTCCTGTGAGCACCCAGAGCCGGCCTGTCAGTCATCCACACAGCTCCGTCCCCCCCACCCATAGGTTTGAGATATACTGTACCAGGGAGAATAGAAGCGTGTGATTGGCTAATGAAACTATGAATTCAGACAAAGCAAACTAAACCCTGCCCCCCTCTACAGTTGTTACATAAGCTGTCATGATGCTGTGCTTCTGAGAAACAAATGAAAACCTTTCCAATGACCTGTTTAAGAGATGTTTTGTTTTAATCCATGTTTGGACGTGATTGAGATGATAGAACTATTGACGTGGACCAAATGTGCCATATCCTACTCCTCACATGTACCGCGCTAGCGTTTTGTTTTTACCCCCTCCTGACGTGATGTTTCCGTTGCAACATAAACATGATAATAAAAAAGGATTGCTTTAACGTAGTGGAGCTGTGCGGTCAATGGAGATCATCTCAGTCAGTGTAATACTGTCATTTGAATAAAGACAAAGGATGTGTGAATAAAATGTCCTATTAACAAATGTGCTGTATTGGTGCTTTCTCTATTTGTCTGTTTTCTGTCATATTTCTTAAAATGTGACTGTAATCTTTGATCTTGCTTACTATTGATAGCCAGCAATCAATACCTGTAATTTGCAGCAAACCAAATTAGTTTGTCAAGTTTTCAACTGGATTTTTATTTGAATCATTCTTAATTCTCATATATTAGAAACACAAATGGCCTTAATTTTATCACACACAATCCCAATTGCATACATTGCATCACACAGGAGTTCTGATACATCTTTCCATAATTACAATCAATTGCAAACAGATTATTTACAAAACATGTATAGATTTTCATTTTTAATATATCCAATCAAAATGGAATTTGAAGCTATTAACTGTTTACTGTTGGCTTGGGTACTAATACCCTATTAACCAATACAGGGGTAACCAGACTAATACCCTATTAACAAATACACGCTTTCTTCGCCTGTGTGGGTAACCAGTGAATTCTTCAGTCCATATTCCAAACCACTAGGTGGCGCCTTGGCGGTAACGGACGACGACGAATCTACGGAAGAGGAAGAAGCGTGCAGATGTTCAACAATCTAAAGAAATTAAAGGTTCGTATTGTACGATGTTGATAGTACGTTTAGTGAGGCATATATTTTAGATTTTACAGGGAGAGATTAGCATCAGTCTCCGATCTCTTTATGCGAAAAGAGAATTATGGATTTCTCTAGCTCGTTTTGAACAATATAAATAAAACTGTCGTCACAATAACATGACTGAGCTCATGGTGCGTTGTTTTCACACGTCTTATCATTCAGCTCAAGCCAGTATGTTATGGGAACATTCTTTATTTATCCATGTCGGTTTGCAGTTCATTTTAATGCTCGTACATGTCTGTGTTCTGCAAACAGATTCAGGTTCACTTTATTGTCATGCTTCCCACAGTTGGAGCACAATAGAACGCAATGAAATGCGTTTTGCCATGGCTCTCTCCACCCTTACAGTTAAACAGTCAAACATAAGTGGAATGCAGAGCAGCATGATATCAGCCTACGCACACTCCATTATCTCATTGCTCTGAATCTTCAAAATAATCATTTACAATTTAGACATTTGGTAAAAATGTTATCCAGAGCGACACATGTCGTTTGGTGTTCCAGCTATCTTTTGTTTATTGTGCAAAACCCATGCCATGTCACCAGCCAGTCTAACCAAGTATTCAGATCATATCTGGGGCAGCAGCATGCTTTGTACACACTAGTTGTTTTGTGCAAGGTCTTGCATCATTTGGAACATTCATACACATGCACACTGTTATTGATGCTCCTGACACCGTTATACACTCTTAGAGTTTTATGCCGGGCTAGTGTGCCAATATGTTCGTGATGAACACCGTTATTGACACACGGTGGCCCCTAAAGCAGAGTGAGGTGGGGTTAACACACTGTGGCTCCTATAGCAGAGTGAGGTGGGGCTAACACAAGGTGGCCCCTATAGCAGAGTGAGGTGGGGCTAACACACTGTGGCCCCTATAGCAGAGTGAGGTGGAGCTAACACACTGTGGCCCCTATAGCAGAGTGAGGTGGGGCTAACACACTGTGGCTCCTATAGCAGAGTGAGGTGGGGCTAACACAATGT
>JAODUE010047987.1:0-18402 GCA_027564755.1 Amblyopsis hoosieri | reverse complement strand
CTCTCTCTCTCTCTCTCTCTCTCTCTCTCTCTCTCTCTCTCTCTCTCTCTCTCTCTCTCTCTCTCTCTCTCTCAGGGCTAAAATGTTTGGTGTAGGAATGGACTTAGCGGCAGCATTCTTGCAGCATCAGAGCTATTTAGCATTAAAGGCCAGGTCAGTCATTCTCAAGAACACCGGCTAACTTCGAGCTCAAATCAAAACAATATCTCTCCGCGGAGCCGCTCCACCAGGGGAGCACGATATTGATCAACTGTGATATTGCAATATTGATCATGAAAACTGCAATATCGATATTAATTTAGATATTTTTTAAACATTAGTAAAAACACAAAGGTTATACAGTATATCAAAACAACACATTATCAACTGAGTCATATTGGACTGGTACAACCACCGTTTCCTCTTCGATCTCTATTATGTCAATAGCTTCCTCAGCCACACATCTTACTTTTCTGTCTAAATCAAACACAGCTAAGCCAAACAGCAATTGTACGCATCTCTCCACTAAATAAGATGAATGTTGTACTTCCTGCAACATTTTAGATATGACATTGCCCAACGTGATATTGAGATAACGATACTGAGTCGATATATTGTGCACCCCAACGATTCAGACATCAAAGCGCATTGTGAAGCAAAGCGTAGTACTACTACTGACAGAACTACTCCTAGTACCACTTCTGATGTGAGCTGTGCGGTATGTTCCTATTTACGGAACCAGGGCTGTGTAGAAGTATCGGGTTATTTTGTCAACACGCACAGAGAATGGTTAGCTAGCGAAATGCGAGGCGATATTTAATAAAATAAATAAAGAGCATTATCTATCTTACAATTAGCTTGCAATAGCGTATTTTACCTTTAAGCTACAGTATAACAGAAAATGTACAGATTATGCTCCAAATAAGAATAAAAACAATTAACCAAACAACTCAGCGAGCTGAGGAATGAGTTGGCGAAAAGACAGGAGAGAAAGAGACGCAGACAGACACAGAGAGACAAACCAGTAGCATGTCTGTGAGCTACCAGCTGTTTTGGCAGAGGACCCTGCAACAGTTAAGACTTGGGTGAAGTCTGCACATCGTGGAGGGCTAAAGAGGCCCTGGAGATCAACCTGGCAGGGCACAGCAATGTGGTCAGCCTGTTTTCCACCGAGTGTGTGCATGCATGCATCGTATAGTATGAAAAATAACGCTGTGAAGTGATATATTTATTCTTAAGTGTGTTTGCGTGCGTCTGTTGAACTGCACACTCCTATCATCACTTATAATATAGTGTGTGTGTGTGTGTGTGTGTGTGTAAGGTATTTGTGCAGGGGAATGCATGATACAGTCGACGTGTTATAGTGTGTGTGTGTGTGTGTGTGTGTGTGTGTGTGTGTGTGATGTCCATCACCACCGACGGCAGAGCTGTGTTTGGAGAGCTGGTTCCATGGTTGTGGTGCAGTCTTGCTCTTTGCAGCATTAACATATTTACGGTCCCAGACTACGGACATTCGTAAATCCACGGGAGTTTTTTTGGCATAGAGAGGCTGTGAATTCCCCAATTTCTTTCCATAGTCAACTCCCACCCCCCCCCCACACACACACACACAGTCTATTTCCCCAGGTCTCATTCTCTGTTCATCTGCTTTTCAATGTTATTTCCTGTCTCGTTCTGTCACAAGTCAAGAAATTATTATAGATATAGATTTATTTACACACGCACACACATAGACACACAGTGTTTCGAATCTTGCCTGATTATCTTTATCAATGCATTTTTCAGAAATCGGTGTTTCTTCTTTTTATTTTATTCTAGTGGGTGATTGCATTAAACAGAGGCTCAAGCTGAGACTATCCGCTATGTCCGAAACCGCATACATGTCGTTGCAGTAGCAGCCATGTGTCAAGCTAGACGTCAGTAACATCTGCCTTCAACAGGGCTCCTCTCTTCACTCCAGAACAAATTCATTTTCCCCACAAGTCTGGCCGAGAAGCCACGGTCGAGCTCCAGCGGGCCTTACTCTCAGCAAGCCCTGGGAGCTCTTGTAGCGGGTCAAATGTATGGGCACGGCAAAGTGGAGGCCATTTTGGAGAACGACAGGGAAAGAAACTACTGTATGTCCTCAAGATGCATCGTGACCTCATTGTTATGAGCTGAACATACGATCCATCCCTCAAATCACCCTATATTTCCCCTCTGCTGACTTTGCCTGTCAGATACAGAAGATAAATTGGCAAGGGGAAAAACTATTGACTTTTTGAAAAGACCCAAAGGTTCAAAATGTTAAGGTTCCACTTAGCAGAGAAAAGGGAGACTCTTGCATTCCCAGACAATGGTTCACATTCCATGACACCCCTCTCTCTCTCTCTCTCTCTCTCTCTCTCAACAAAAACACTATGGGTAGAGGCTCAGTGTGCATACAGCACAGTTCTCACATGGTGGAGGTTATTTAACCCTGTATACTGTATGATCAAGCAACCACAGCATTTTCCATAAACGTACCCCCCCCCCCCAAGAAACTGCTTCAAGTCAAAATGTTCCAATGGGAAATCCCTTTTGAAAGGAAACCACTGACAATAAAACAAACCACTTTCTTTCATCGCATGTTCCAATGTCAGCATGATACCCTTGCTGACCTGCGATAACCAAGTACCTGAGTACAGTATAATATCCGGGTTATTATTACCTGTGAAACACTGCACTGAAATGACGCCCGATTTAAAATATGAACGATAAAACCAATCTTAGGTGGAAAATTTTTTTGGAAGCTGCTGGTCTCTTGTTTACATTATAACCCTATGGAGCGGACCGTGCTTTAAAAACGCCATGGACGCCGAATTGAAACGCTGCCGCAGGCTCTTTTTTCAGCAGCTCTGAGCTCAGGGCTTTTTTTTCAGTTGAGAAAAGTTCAACTTCTCAGAAAATAACGCCCTACGTCAACCGCTTTTCTGACAGTTGACCGATCACAAGTGCGTAGTGAGACCTGGTGTTTCCCATAACAACCGTAACAACCTGCACGTGTCTTTTTGCGCCTCATTCCCAAAACTATAGTAAGTTGGTGTGCCATGACTCATTCAAAAATCCAACACACTTTGCATGTTTCGGGCACACATCCCGCTCTTCATAAAATGACCAAAAATACTATCATCGCCTCTTATGTAGGTAAATTCTGAGGCAGTCAGAGCGTAGAATAAAACAGCTAGGTCCACTCTGGCTAATGATAATTGTTTTCACAAGCGTGGGAGTTGATATTTCTGGAAGAAGATTAAGCTAGCGAAAGATTGTCTCACTTGAAATGCAGGGTTTAAGAGGGTCACTCACAAATTGCCAGTCCAATTCTTATATACAGTACAACATAAATTACAGTTTGAAGAGGCAGCTGTGTTGTGGAGGAACAAGATGCTCCCCTCTCCAACTTTTTAAAAGTGCACTTTCTGATGGCGTATCAGGGGCCGCCAAGCATTCCAAAAAGCACAAGTCCCACAGAAAATAGGGATGTTTGTAGGGCATCAAAAGGCTACTGCTCGCTGGCTGCACGCCACATGACCAAATATGGAGAGAGAAAAAACGCTGCCTTTTCCCGTAAGCAAACAGGGAAAAGGGAGGGGGTTTTGTAGCACGCTGTGTGCACAGTGGAGATAGGGCTCTCACCCTCGCTGCTAAGAGCAGGCTCATTCTCGCCGAGGCACAACCAGCGGAGGTGCTACATTGCCCCGCCGTGACATCTGCTGGAACGCTGATGCGCGGAAATGCACGTGTACAAATACGCACATGTGCGCGCGCACACACACACACACACACACACACACACACACACACACACACACGGTTAACTTGAAGCACAATAGCAAGGAACATACTGTATTGTGGACAGTGTTGGGCAGTAAGAAGTTACTAGTTACTGTAATATTAGTAAAGTATAGTAATGTAACTAATTACTTTTTCCAAAACAATAATAATATTGCAATTACTAATCCAAGTAACTAATAGTTACTGCGTTACAAGAACACGATTTCTGGTCCTATCAAACTTACTTTTAATACCCAGTAATAAATAAAGTAATACTTATTTTTGAAGGAGTAATAAGTAACTTATTACAATTCCTGAGTAACTTGCCCAACACTAATTGTGGATCTGCACAAGAGAGAAGAGACCCTCCTCGATTCAAGCTTGTTGTTTTAGCATTAAAACCCACGTTGAAGAGTGCAATGTTAAACACACACACACATTTGTTCTCCAGATCACTTTATATCCGAGCCCCATGTAATGGAACATTCCTGTTTAAATAAATAAATAAATAAATGGCCACTGACAAAGTGAGAAACAATTGGTTTATGTGACCATCTCTGCCATATAAATGCCACTCATTCATGGCCAACTCCTCGTAATACATTTGAATAAGTAACACAATTAAATAACATGGATGCCACTTAAGTTGGGAGTGTAGAAACAGTTCCAAAAGTGATCGGTAAACTTGTGATGTGGATCAGAAAGCAAACAAAGAAAAATCCATTCACACATTCGTCTAGACCAGGGGTGTCCAAAGATTTTCAGACTCCTCCGCGGGCCACAGTGGTTAGACCATTGTATTTCTAAATGGAAACGTGGGTCTGAACCTCGTGCACATTTTCAGAAAATGCCCCTATTTGGCTACACCACCCATGTAACCAATAGGGCGGGCAGTCAAAGCACTGACGTGTATGGTGGTGAAGGCTTCTATGGACACTAGATAAGGCGATTCAATAGAGTGGTTTTGGTAAAGCTCGCGGGATTTGGTAAAGCTCACGGGCCACAAAAAAATATGCAGCAAGCCGCAAATGGCCCTCCAGCCGTAGTTTGGACACCCCTGGTTTAGACCAACGGAAAATCCCAATCTGAGAGATCGTTGTAGCACATTACATGACAAACTGCAATATATATATATATATATATATACTGTACATACACACACACACACTTCATTTTTTTTAAACTTTTGAAAGACACTAATTATTTGTTGTCAAAATTTTAACTGTATTGACTATTTACAAAAGTGTGATTTTAAGTGATTATGAATGTTTAATATCTGTCCAAGGGAGTTGAAGAGGATTCAACAAAGGAAAAATATGTATTATCTCAAAAGGGAGCAAAGTGATAAATGCAGTACATCTCCCGTTCTCCTGTTTGTTTAGGACCCGGGCGGGTTTATCTTTAGTAGTCCTCTTATGTAAAACTACCCTTTACATTCTACATTAAAAATGATAACGCAGATATCAACAGAAAGTTAATTAATATTAATGAAGCCAGCTCTTGACAGCCTAACTTCCAACAATATTATTGTTCTGCCGTCACTGACCAGTCACTTTCAACAGCTATGCAGGATTTACTGGAGGATATATTGGATCTACTGCTAAACATCATGGTAGTGAATAAGTAATAACAGGACAGCTGGCAAATGAAGCCTGAAGCAACTGACAAGGTTACAAGTCATTTACATAGACTTTTGTTCATATTTTGGATAATCTAGAGAATGTGACGAGCTGAGAGACTTCTCACTGTTTAATCCTATAAGAACTAACGATTAGGCCAGATATAATAATCGGCCAGTTCTGCCTCTTTTCAAGATAAGAGGATGACAAGACTGAAATAATTTCCCAGAAAGCAATACGTCAGCTAATTTGTCTATTCCGTGTTCTGTTTTCTTATCATTTCACGATCGAAACTTGATCTTAAACGACCCGTAACAATGGACAGGGTTGCAGTGTAGAAACTTGACGAATTTCACAAAACGATCCCTTCTCCTGGCCCCATCCCCCTCTTCCAGGAGAAGGCGGCCTTTTGTCGTTTATGTGACAGCTCTTCTTGACGCCTGCCTTCTGCCACAGTAAATGAGGCCTGAATGAGAGCCTGTAGCTCCTCAACAGGACATTAATCTGCTGTGAGCTGGTTGTTCAGGGGGCACTGTGGCCCAGAGTGTTGATATAAGGTGTGTTTTAGCGTAAGCTATGCTACTACATGTGCCACATCTAACACACTGGATCCAAACAATACAAATGGAGACACGTAGAACATAATTACCTCTCACTAATAAAATCTATTGCTACTTCTCCATTGTTTACTGTGCTGCTAAGGTCGTTGACATACTGTAGTGATAGCCTCCCAAAGAAGACACCTTAACTTCAACATCACTGACCAATGAAACAAAGCTAAATAAAATCCCATAGAAAACATTATTGCTTAGGGAATGGACAGAAAGGGACAACGTTGACTAAACACTACATCACATCAGTGAATATTGTGGTGCCTATCTATATTCAACTGAAATGTTTAAATTATTTGTTAATGTTCATTTTTTCTCTTAGCTGTGTGTTATTCAAAACAAAAAATACATCAATCAAAAATCTCACCCTAAACATGACATGTCCTTCTCTAAACAGATGCGAGTGGCGAGAAGTGTGAAAGAGATTTAATTACGAGAATTTATCCAGAGCAAGCATGCTTTTTGAGTTTGGCTCAGTGGCTTCATTGCGTCACTTTAAGATTTCCTGCTGGCTGCTGGTATTCATAAACTATATATAAATGTACAAAATGTAAATGTAAATACATGAATCACGAAAGCCTGGGCTCTGCTGTTAGGGGTTCACTATACAGCATGACATGCTGAAAACATTAACTGATACATAAAAATTGATTTCTCATGAAATGGTTCCTGTAGTCTTGCAAGGGGCGAAAGAAAATGCATCCGTTGATCACCGGTGACGAACTTCCTGTGAAAAATCTGTGATTTGGTCGAGGTGGATGCCAGAGAGAAATTAAACTAAAGAAAAAGATAGCCAGTAAGCATGATACACACACGCACACACACGTGTGATGTGATATATGAGGCCAGCTTGGATCGCACAAGAAGACTTTCCATTATACCTTACATGGAAACATATGAAGGCTGAACTCATGATGCAATGGCCCTCACATAACCTTTACACGCTAAGGCCATTCTATCTTGAGTGCTTGGTAAACCATGACACGCATTTGCTTTATTTGTCTACTAACCATTTGCTGTCAGCCCCATCATTAAAACACCAATAATATAATCCAAATAACTTGCCTGTTTTCCCCCGTGTAAATAGCTAAATCCCATCAGATACCACATTCCTATGGAGATATGGGGGCAAGGATTACAGAAATAATGAATGCAGTGTAGGATAGGGGTGTGTATGCATGGTCTTACATAATGTTCTAGTTATGAAGTTTTGTGTCTGTCTTGACCACAATGACCCCAAAAAAATTTTTTGTTGTTGTTTTAGCCTTTTTCCTTCAATTCTTTCATTTTAACAAACAGTATACTATGAATATTAGCGAGTTGTGTTTGTAGTAATTCCACTTTACTCAGTTGTATTTCGACTAAATAAAACAAAATAATAACTAGAAGGTTTTGTTAATTAAGTCTATAGTTTTAGAGTTAAGTCCTATCCATCTAAAAAACATATGTAGATAAAAAATTAATTTAGTGGGCCTAAAATCCTTCCAGTTCCAGAAACACTGAGCAGAAGTCCTGCCTTGCTTCGAGTGTTGACAGTACTACACAAGAAGGGCCAATTTCTGCAAGACTCACCAGATCTCATTTTCCTTCTCAGGACTGGATGCTATCATTAGAGTACAAGTATAAAAGTGAAAAAAAGAGGAGCTACAAACTCAAGAAAACACAAGAGATTCTACTGTCGTGAACTCTGTTTTCTTAAAGGAGAGTTATACGCTTGTCTGTCTGTACACAAGTACGCCCTTAATATTCTTTCTCTTTCTGTGGTTATGTGACTCGAGAATTGCCACTGCCAGAAATTCCACGAAGCCCTGGAGCTCTGTGAGACATAACAAAGCTCTCTGTCTGCCTTTCTCACACTAAGCCGCTCTGCCTGTGTCCTGACAGTCCCGGGTCCGATCCCTTAGAATTTCCTTAGCTCAGTAGCCGAACTGGACTTACATTACATACAGACTGATGCACGCACAGTCAGGCTTACACAGCGCTCACAGCCAAAACACCCCTCTCGTCAACCGTAATGCCATTTTACACGCGCCGTGATGTTTACTGAGTAATTGAGGACAACATTTAAGCTTTAGAGGTTAATATATATATGTGTTGCGTTTAAGCCTCCTAATTCTCAAATTTATTAGAATAACACAGATCGCAGGCAGGCATGGAATTGTTAATAATTGAGTTCTTAGGAGCCGGAGGTCCCCTTCTTGTTTCTTAGCTAATGGCAAAACTGGAAATGAGATTTGCTCCATAAAAGAAGCACGGTTAAATGGGACTAAACCCTTCAGGCACTAATTTGCCGGTGAAGACCTCACCCATCTATCCCTACTCGTTATCCTGTATGCTACACCTGTGTCCCCTCCCCCCCACACCTATATACATGCACCTATTCACCCCTAAAGCCCAACCCTGCGAGCTAACCTCTAACCCTGTGTTTATGTACAGATCTTGAGTGACTGGTATTTCATTTCGCTGCTACACGCCACCCTTTCGCACGGAGTTTGCCTTGGCCGGTATACCATTACTGGTCATTAAGTTTAACCTGAACTAATAGGAGACCATTATCCCAAGTGGTCCCCCAGACGAGAACCATAGGGGGGGGGGGAACGTCTCTCTCCCAGGACCCCACCGCCACGCACCGTGAACAGACGGGTTCAGAACTGGTGTCCGAGACGGGACACGTCCCCCAAGCAAGACGCCGTTCTGCGTGGCGGTGACATGACTTGTTTGTTATTAACGTAGGTTTTACATGAAGCCTGGCGCCGTACTGTTTAATGATTCATTCGTTCTCGCAGCAGAAGCAGCACAGCTAGTTGGAGCCAGTCACATTGTGGCAGACGCCTCATTTTAGGTGAGCTATTCCGCTCTCTCTGACCCTTGAGGTGTGTCATCAGAGAAACAGGCATGTGTAAACGTGGGGATAATTAACACGCACACGCACACGCGCACACGCACACGCACACACACACACACACACACACACGCGCCACGCTCAGTTGATTTACCAAGCTGTGCACAGGTTAGCTAGCTAGGCTGACTGGCATCACATGTCCATCTGACTATGCTACTATACAGTAATTCACCATTTTAAAAGATAACTTTCACCCTATCCTTGTCCTTTGTTTTTGCATTCTAATTAAGTATTTGTATGTTTATTTTAATGTTGATGTTCTGCAATGATGCTCCTCTCTTTGCTCGCCTTGTATCTTGGCTATAAAAGCTACGACAGGACATTAACATGAAGGCACACAAAGGTTAAGGTGGCGGTCGGTAGGCCACTTAGGGCATGAAGCAGCCCATAGTTCTAATAAGTACCATTTGGCTGTCACCTCTGCAGTGGCTGAGCTGCTGCTATAAAGCCCCTTGAGCTCGTTCCCGGGGTTATTTAATAAAAACCTGGCCCAGTGTTTCTCCCAATGCCCGCTAGCGGAGGGCTCTGATGAGGTAAGATGCTCTCCAACGCCAGCCTCTGTCCTCGCGGAGCACCGTCCGATTAAAATGTTTTTTCTGAGGCCGTATTTCTGCTCTCCCTGTCCCCGTGCCAGACCTGGGCTGAAGCACAAGAGAGGAAAATTTACAGATTACCCGATGGGCAGTGGAAGAACTCCACGACGCCAACTGATCCAATCTGCAAAGGCCTCCAATAAGTTAATATAGATGAAGGCTTTGGGTTGCCCGCTCTCTGTGGCGTCCGTGTGCGCTCAAGGACACAAGCGTCTCGCCCGCAAACGACTGAAGTTACGGCGCGGCGTGTGCGGGGAAGGGGGGGGGGTTGGTGCCCATTGCGTCTTTGATCTCCCGTCTTAATAACTTTAACACAACACCCACCCTGGCACCCGAGAGGCAGGGCAGTGACACGTGGCGTGGAGAGAAACGGCTCCCTCGTACAACCCCCCCCCCGACCCCGTTTCTCCCCAAGACATTCCTGAGCAGCCCTCGGAAGCTACATATATGTAAATGGCTCCGTGTGCTTCTCATTAGCAAACACAGAGAGTGCACTCTATAAAATGTGCTCTGTAACAATTACCACTGCTTCTGACTGAAGGCGCAACAAAGACCTCAAACTGAGCTGCTCACTTACGGGCTCATTTGGGCGGCAAAGACGGCTCCCGTACAGTTTGCCTTGAAGTTATTTTGTATTTGAAAAGGTACGCTCGTGCGGCTGAATCGCCATCTTTCCAAACCAGGTCACCGCTTATGTGCCAGGAATTCAATAGGGCAGGAATGCAATAATTGAGTTCCAAGCCAAAATGGAGTCTACCCTTAAAATGTGAGAAATCTAAACATTTCATATAAAATATAAAAAGTCCTAAAATATTAGAGAAACCCTCGAAGGGATCTTTATGTGAACAAAACATTTATCTTTACTACTTCAGTGCTCTCTGAATAGCTCTGATTCACTGGGACAAGGGCAAATATTAGTAGCTAGTGGTGTGTTTAAACTTTGGGTAGCTTGTTGCTTCTCATTCCAGGGATGTTCAGCCGGATTCAGCCCCTGTGACTGGTCTGTAGTGAACTGAATTCATTGTCACACACTTATGAGAACAGGCATTGTCCCACTGATCGATTGGCTTCTTCCAAGAACAGGAGAACGTATTGGCAAATGGCACTCAGATACCAGTCTGTGCCATTCATGACACCCAAAACCATCACACCACAGTCACCAGCCACCCCCCCACCTGAACTCACCTTTATTTCAAGAGTTTAGTTCAGAAATAACATTTTGTAAACTCTGTCTTAAAGTAGAACATACACAATTAAGATGACTTTAATAAGCTCCCTAACAATAGAAAAAACAACAGGCCCAATGCACACAAACACATTGATGCCCATGTAGGGACACAGGTTGTTATTTTATACCGATGAAGCGATTTCCCTTCTACCAGTAAAACTTATCTCTGCAATAGAAATTCCCAGGAGCTCAGGTAACAACAAGCATATGACGCAAGCTGTACCTGCATTAAAAACTAACACAGACGCAAAAAACCTTCTTTTGCAGATGATATAATTGCAATGCCTTGCCTACATCAGTAAACACATCTGCAACCAGCAGTGTGCGTGGCGTCAGCTAGCTAGTACACACTGTTCCCCATGCAGATATGACGCCATGCATAGTGGTTATTAACCTTGCTAGCTTTGTTCAAACACATGACCTCATCGCGCTCAGTGGTATTTTTCCACGCACGGCGCTAGGATGTTACATTGATGGATACCCTGCACGTCCCCTTAATGCCCCGTTCATTTAAAATATGGGACTTTTGAAAGACATAAAACGTAAAACAAAATGTCATTTATTTAAAAGCAAAAGGGTAAGTTGGCTGTTCCAACAGTCTGCACTCTCTGCTGTTCTGACACTCATTCACCAGTCTCCCTTTGTATCCATTCAAGTCCTGCAGTGAGTTAGCAGCCCCCGGTCCAATGATCTAGGGGCCCTAACAGGTAGTCTCGCAGAGCCAGCCTTTACATACAGTATATGAAGCCTGGGACATTATTAGATTATTTAGATTTACGTGCACGACGACCAACTACGTAAGTCAATGACTAAGTCGGACGTTAAACTTGCAATGAGGAAAACTAAACAACAGGACTCTGGCTGTTTACCGGTCTTGTAAATCTGTAAAATTAGTAGGCTAATTATACATTTGTAAATAAAGCACTGCGCTATCGTCGCACCGGAAATTACGGAAACATACTTGTGAGTGACAATGCTAACAGCCAATGGAAATCGACAGTATTACTTCCTAAAAGTCAGAGAGTCCCGTGTCGAGCTTAAAGGGGCGTACTTTATGTATCAGCCGTTCAGCACAGTTTATGTGACGTAGTGCTAATGACTGGAAGAGGCGGAGACTACCTAACAGGTAACTAGGGGGCCCAGCCAATCAGAGGTTTATTTATTAGGAAAAAAACTCTTGAGATGAACCATCTTGTTTTCAAGAGGGCGTTTTCATGACTCAGGAGTCGTGGATCCACAGCAGCGTGTCACAAACAAAACTTACAACATATAGCCTCTCAGCGGCAGTCTCAGTTAAGTTATTGAACTGCCACTATCATTCTTTATATAATGCAATTGGTATGAATAGGGATTTTATTAAGTAATGAAGAAGTTTGGGATGCTGGCTGGTAAATCTGTCTAAGTAAGACATCATTTCACTATAATTCCATTCTGAAAATATAGTGTCAAACAAGCCAGACGCATTTGGCCCCAGGTGCAACGTCATTTCTGCATTGTAACAATCATCTCTGGCTTATCCTCTCACTCCCAGTCAGACAGCCAATCAAGTTAGGACATGTAAGTAAAAAAAAAAAGTTTACCCAGTTAACCAGAATGTTCAGCTCAAGAGATAAAATGTCCAAAATTAAATGTAAATGATGTTGGGCCTTAAAATAATAAAGGGAATGGGGTACATTAAGTGAGGATGGATGGAAGTTATTGTGAACCAATCACATAAAATGATGTAATATGCAAGTTGACCACCAGGAGGTCCCAATGGGAAGACAAGGCCAAGCAGCTCACAGAGACATTTCCTGTACTTGTTTTATCAGATTGAGGCAAAGCCCAGAGGCTAAATGTCCCCTGCTAAACTACATTACACGTTGCTCCACAAATAAAAAAAATAATAATAAAAAAAATGTTAAAGCCCAAAAAAAAAAAAAAAAAATAATAATAATAATAATAACATATTGACATTTGTGGAATTGAAGGAGAATGTACATCTTTGCCAGATGACGAAAGACCCTCTTCAGGGGTGATGACCTCACCGATACCTCACCCACATAGCCCCACGAAACAGCTCAGGGGAGTGAGAAAGCATTTTTTATTTTTTTACCATATAAGAACAACAGGTTAAGACAAGGCTGTGTCATTGAAAACGTAATCATTGTGAACTTTACAAAGTGTTAGTTAATGGTAACAGAATAAAAGAAAGTTGGATTCATTTTTTCTTTTTCTTTTACTGCTGTAGGGGTTTTTGGACAGCTTGGCATCTGGTGACTAACAGCTTTACCATGCTGCCTATTAGAAAATCTGGCCTTGAGTGATAACACTTTCAAAGAGTGAAAACAAGATGAGTGAAAGACTGATCTAGCATTTCATCGTAGTGCAAGTAAAATTCCATCACATTGACTGAGTATTGGCCAAACAAATCAAAGAATGGGAATCAAAGAAAATTAGATAGAGTTCTACTTGTTTTGGAACTGTCCTTCGGTAAATAAGTTCGGTTCGGTTCTACTTTCCTTTGGTAAATTATGTGTTAGGAAAGCTATTAAATCTTCACCGAAAGATGTCCCATGTAAATAGTTAAATAAATACAAATAAAAACTTATAAATAAAATAATAAAAGTGTGTGTGTGTGTGTGTGTGTGTGTGTAAGGGAGAATGGGCAACAAACATGAATGACACTTGACTACACAGAGGAAAATCCTCCACCTCCACATGTTTATCAAAAAGAAAGTGTAGAAATTATGACTTTACAAAATCAAAAAACAAACTACTACTTTTCCACTAGCTAAACAAACATATGGATTATATACTGTTGTCAGCAATGAAGAAGGGTGAATCCTTTTCCACCCCTCTGAAGATGTGTCGTCTCTGGGTCCACACACACACACACACACACACACACACACACACACACACGCACACACACACACACACACACACAACTCACCATAATACGCAGCTTACTGTACTGTAGCGTGTGGTTCTGGATACAGTGAAGTCAAATTGCATGCTATCAAATTCAAAGCAGAGCGTGAGTTCATGCGTGAGTATGGCATACCCTCCACGTCCAAGGCCCGCGGCTCCCATAAGTATCCTGGGAGCTCCACGTCACTTGTGATCACTTTAAGTGAGCAGAACCGCAGTTGTCCAGAACAATACAAACCTGAAACTCAAACTCATTTCATCTCCCAGCAAGCAATGGATGGAGCTGGGATCTAGTGAAATCTAGGAGTGGGCATGCTTCTCTGCATAAACTTGCTTAAAATCCAGATGAATACGAGTGTGGAATATGTGAAACATATTTAGTTTCAATGTGGAGAATTAACGACCGGGGGAGTAGATACGACATATGCTTGGACAAACATTGTTCTCACAACACGCTCGAAACCGTACGGGGGAACACAATATGCTATAGGTAAACATCACGATGTAAGAACAACTGAACAATCCGAGAATTTGTGTTCCTCTCGGACAGTTTTCCGTTCCTTTCAAATACCGCTTGCCACTTAGTTGGCAACATTGCTTAGTGGTTAGCAAACAGTCCTCCACAGGAAAACTGTGGAATCTTGATTTGGAACTTAATACAGCCGTAAATTATACTTTTCTGTGATCACACTACAGTGCACCCACCAACATGCGATTATCTGCACGCCATTATGCATGCATACATGCGCATACTATACAAATACAACCATGAGGAGGAGTTGCTTGCCGGGCCGTGGTGTATATATACTGTATGCTCTACCTGAATGCCGGATATAAATGCAGTTTACTGCTTTTACACCTCATTATTTCATTTAAAATTTGTTTGGGAAGTTAGGGAATATAAAAGGGCAATTGGAAGGGGGGGAGGGGGTTTGAATTATTAACAATAACTTTATTATAGACGTTTTCAATACAAAACAATGCTAAATACAGTGAACAAACAATAGTAAATATTACAGAGAGAGATATAGATAGAAAGACAAAGAGATAGACACAGAGGTGAAGACAGAGAGAAAGAATATACTCAGCTTCGAAAGCCACTCCCGCACACAATGCAGTCCAGAAACCAGCATCCCACCGGAAATGCTGGGCAGAGGCCTACTTCCTGGCTGGACAGACCCAGCCCAGGCCAGCCCAGGCCAGCCCAGGCCAGCCCAGGCCAGCCCAGGCCAGCCCAGGCCAGCCCAGACCCTGGCCCACGTTGGAGCCAACGCCCTGCCAAACCCCTGTAATCACTGGACGCACACCCCCTAATGCTCTCTTCACCACATTTTGATTATTAAATAGGATGTAACAGAAATTGCTATAATTCATGATATGCTCAAATTAGCCTATATGTTAGTTTAATCTAGATATAATAAACCTACTCAGTAGCCTATCTAAGGCAATATTTACACCCGTGTTTGAACCCATTGCCGCTTTTAAATTGCATTGGGCTACTTAGCCTATAGTTCAGCATGGTATTCTGGTAGTCTCTTACAATACACCAACCTCAAGTCAAATTCCTTATGAGAAAGCGCACTCAAATCTGTCATTCAACGGTATGAGCATGCATGTTCACTGCTCACGCAAGCCTGCGCGTATCAGTGTGTGTGTACGTGCATCTCAGTAGGTCATACTGGACAAATCCCGCAAAAGTGCTGTGCATTCCAGAGGCCATTACAGCCAACCAGGTTGGGCTTGCACCCTATAAGGAGCGGACAAGCATTCCCTGCGTGTTTTCCAAACACCGCACCGCATATCAGATACAGTTTCACGGACAATTAGCATGATGACTGTGGCTCCAGAGACCCTAGATCTAGCCTCTCTCTGCCATCACTCCACCCTCTCACATTCTTCCATCCTCTCTCTCACTTTAAATATACTAGGCTTAGTAGGCTACGATAATACATCTCAGAAAATAATTACGTCTGGACACGAGCACAGGGAAATAGCGCTCTTTCTGTGTTTATATTTTAATAATAAGGGCTAGCCCACCGCTTACCCTATGCTATTACATAGTCAGGCAATAGGTCTATACGCAATGCAATCTTGCGTCATTATGTGTTGTGTTAGAAAACGTTAACAAAATTCATATTTGTGATGATTCTTGGGAAAACTAGAAAAAATATAGGCCTAACTGAATTTGTTTTTGCCCTTCTGAACCAAAGAGAACAATAACGGCCAGTCTTTAAAAGCGCCATCTAGAGTTTGTCCGGTAAATGGGTAAATGAGTTGCAGAAAACTTGCCCGGCCATGAGTTGGAGAGACCGCCCCTCATATTTTGTCAGATAAGAATCTAGATGAGAACCGCATAAAAAGACTGGACTAATAGCCTAGGTTAGTGTTTGCATACCTGCTGCTACAAATGTGACAATAAGCATAACGTTTAAGTTCCCAAATTGTTTTATAACTTTAGAGTTATAACTTTAGAGGTATATCTGCTTTAATTTAGCCGACTTTACCTTGCAAAAAGTTAGTATGTAAGTGCTAAAGAACAGAGCGAAATACATGCAAGAATGTGCTAGCCATGCAAAATTTGGCCTATTACAAACTAACTGTAATGTAGGCTATTCATTTCCTATCGGCTATTCTTTCTATAACATCACGCGATAGCATCGATCACGTTAGCCCCACCATAGCTGCTTCCAGTGCTCGTTTGAGGAGGTGGGATATTTAATCTTAAAAAAGTTCAGCCTACGTACCTGAAGATCTTTAAGGAATAAAGTTGTACTCTTCGCTCGAAGGCACCAGCAACCACAGAGGCGAGAGAGAGGAGAGAGATTCAGTTTGCAGTCGCTTCTACACAGTGTTCAATGAGCAAGCCCCTCCCTTAAAATACAGAATCACACTGTTTACCACTGGTAGGCCTACAGTCCGCAGTTCCGAATGTACCCTGCTAGTCCAAAATATTAACTGTCTTCGAAAAAACAAAGTCGCGAAGACACCGGGCGTCTGGATAAACTAATCCATATATGTTTTTTCTCCAGAATTACCTTTTTGGGTTATCCTTCCAGGGGCCTCTGAAAGAAAATCCTCTTTAAAAAATGATCATATGAAATGTTAATCTTGGCAAAAAGGGGGCAGTCTGCTAGACTACTCAATGCGAAACCAGCTAGACCCAAGAGTTAACATTTGTATTAGAGAAACTATAATGTATAGTAGGCCTATGTTATGTTCAGTCAGATGTCCTGATATTTTGTTCATCACATTCTCCCAGTTATTTGTGACCTTACCATATGTCTGTCAGTGAGTGTTGGGTAAAGGTCCAGGATTGTAACTAAGGATTGCAGTAACCCAAAAAATACAAAGGGTTTACTGTTCTAGTTTGTACTAAGAGATAGACGCATGTCTTTGTCTTTTCTAAACAACAATGATTCTCTTAACAAAGGATACATCTATAAGATCATTAGACCACAGCTGCAAAAATAAAAAGGTCTAGTGTAGCCATACTGCCACTTTGCATTTGTTATTTAATCATACAGTTAGTGTAGCTAGGGCATGTGGTTAAATCACTTGTATGGTGTGTGTAGAATGAGATATTGAGTGCAGTTATGTTAGGCTCTTTGTGTTCAGTAAATCTGAGCTTGTTTATTTATATTTTTCAGAAAGGTATTTTGTGAGATAAATCGGTCAGCCCACTCATCTCGCTGGGTTGTCAGGGCAACATCCATACATGCCCAAGCCTATTTGCTAACATCATGTTGGCTCTAGATAAGACTGGGAGATCATTCCAATGCTCTACTGTAATTTGTTTGCCAAAAATGATGGAGAGGCTGGGATAGGTTTACAATATCGTTAACTATAAAATGTTTTATTATGAGCTCAAGTACTTATGTGATTATGGGGATATGGCCTCACAATAATTATTTAATATTTAGTGACAGAATGAGAGAATATTAACTATAGTTTGGTGGAAGGTACTATTTATGTAGGCATGGCGAGCAGTAATTATATTTAAAAAAAAGTTGAAGATACCTGGATTCCTTCATCTATTCTAAAATGTCATAATAACACAGAAATAAGTCCCAATATCACAATGATTAGAAACCCACTTCCCACAAAAGTTGTTTCGTTTTGAAACTCTGACAGTGTTGAGTGGCTTTCACTACACAATATCGCCCATACAGCTCTCAGAGGCGTGCATCAGCCACTACCATAATGTGTCACGAACAGCAGGGGCAAACATTTGTAGCCTGGTGTAACCAGACGTAAAATGTACTTTGAGAATATGGTCTGGCAACGTTCCATTGGGAAGTGTTAACTGTTGTTTCCTCTTACTGGGTGTAGACATCTGGTTAATTTTGACCAGTTTAACCAACTGTTTTGATCGCCTCATCTAGCTCTTCCACCATTTCCAAACACACTTGACTTCAACATCATCTCACTACCCCACCCTGTCCACCAGCCACCAGCAGGGTGGCTGTGAAAACACTAATGCAAGGGTTTCGGGACTATAATCTCAGCAGGGGGACAAAACGAAGCTGAAAGCAATAGTCTATCAGAGCCAGGCTTAGACGTTTCACTACACAAATGAGGAGTATACTGTTAAAGGTGTACTCAGGTTATAAGATCAATAATAATAATAATAATACATTTTATTTGTAACGCACTTTACATATACCTTATATTTACATGTAAGCAATTTACATATACCTTATATTTACATATACACAAAATTTACATATACACAACAATTTACATATACATTATACCAAAAGTTGCA
>JAODUE010047977.1:0-18408 GCA_027564755.1 Amblyopsis hoosieri | reverse complement strand
CCCCCGCCCCCCCCCCCCCCCCCCCCCACCCACCAACCCCCCCCCCCCAAACCCCCCCCCCCTCCCCCCGCGGGAGCCCCCCCGCCGCCGCCGCCGCGGGCGGCCCCGCCAATTTGTGGGACAATGAGGCCCCATACAATGCCCATACTCTATAGATATAAAACTGATGAACTTAGGGTGTATTTATGAGTTATGAAAGCAATGAGAATGACTATAAAGTAGACTTTAGGATCACTTAACTGGAATCATTTTGCAGGGGAGTATGACATACATCCTGTACACGCACGCACGCACGTAAATCCCTAGACCTACTGAGCACACACTTAATGTATTCTTAATACACACATCCTTAATCATGATCACTATACAGTGCATTATATTTGGCCCCCTTACAGAAGCACGAGTTCCCAATCTAGCCGACACTTGTTTTTCTATTGTAGGATGCATTCCATATGAGACTACATGGGAAATGAAATGTCCTGAATTATTAATGGAGTACAGAGGGGAAATCAACAGCTGCTGGTGCTCATAAAGAGTTTCTAGTGTGAACACAAGGAGACGTCAAGGGGACAGGGAAAGTTTAACACTGCATGACTCCGCTCTCTCCTCCCAGAGAGCAGAGACGTCTGTCACGGACAGATGTTGGGCAGATGTTAAGTTGAAAGGGGATAGGAACATTATGGGCGAAAGAAGGCGCCCGGCCTGAATTTGGATCAAACAAACACGTATCACACATGTCACTTTAAGGAGCTGGCGCATGCTTAATCTGCCAGTCAGGCTGACATCTCACACAGTAGTTACCCGATGCAACACAGCAGCTGAGGTCTAGCTCAGCTAACTACCCGATTGTGTTAGGACAGACATCCATCCCTCCCTGACACGCAGTACAGTAGATGTCCTTGTTTAATTGAGCGGAAACATTGCTCCAGATAAAGAATAATTGCTATACACTGGGGAGTGGAACACAAGCAGGAATTTATATGTGTTTGAAATACCTGCCCAGGGGCCATTTTGTGATTAGAAACTATAGGCTCACTATAAGCATAATTGAGCACCTAATATCACTGGAAGGCCCACTCACACATGGGTAGTGTATACCGTTTTTTACGAGTGTTCTTCAAAATGTATCTCGATAGTTATGAAAGTAGTGTTTTATGATAATTATCGGCATAGTTATATAATTGCAAGTCTAGTGTTTTCAAGGTTTTTGACCCATTACCCCTTAATAAGGTGTGGCTCATTGCTTGAGGCTATTGGAGGCATGCTAACCACATGGGTCACTGTGTTTACCCATACAGTATGGTTAGCATTGACATTACACAGCTGAAGCTACACAAGCTGGTTGTGCCAGTAAGGTCATACATAACAACCCTATGTGGCACTGATTGATGTTTTGTGCCTACAGTACCTTTGCCTTGGCCTGAAATTCCAATGACAAATTGTGGAAACCATGCAATATTGATTGGTTGCTGGATAAGTTTGCATTTACAATTATGTTAGAGTGTTGTAATTGACTCAGATCAGCATTACACAGTCAGAACAAAGTCTATGTTGGAAGACTACAATGTACAATAACATGTTGGACCACTAGTCAGTTGTGAGGCAGCTCAAAAAACAGCGTAGATCAGTCTTCTCCAAGAAACAATTTGTAAAATATGCTATTCCTCTTGTTCTCTTTGTAAAATTGGACTAACATCTACTGTAGCTGTAGAGTATTTTTAGGCTTCAAACCCGTCAATTGGCAAATTTTGACGAATATTACATTTGCCAGTGGCAAAACATCATTCTGTTAGTGTCACGCTGCACAAGGTGAGGACCCAAACGCGCAAAGCACACAGTAACAGTCACAATGACCAATAAAGACAAAAGACACACGAGGGCTTATATACAGGAAGACAAGACAGATCACTGGCCAACAGCAACGAGGAACAGGTGCAGCACATCAGACAACATTAATCAGACACAGGTGGAATAAACCAGACTGGCCACACAGGGCAGGCAGTGAGAGGAACACGGGCCTGACACAAGGTAAACACAGAGTAAGACAGGACTTGAACAGAATGGGGATAATAAGACATTACAGTTAGAATAATGACAGTTTCCTTCATAACGCAATGTCACAGAAAATTCAAAAATCATAGATACATTTATTTTACATTTCATACCTTTAAAAAGAATATTTTCCACCTCTTTCAACCTACAGGCTTGCTCAACCTACAGGCTTGCTCAGGCTCGCTACAGGCTTGCTTGGGCACGCTCTATGGCTGAGTACATATGGAAGGAGAGGCCCGATATTATGGAGGTGATATATTTCACGCTGAGTGCTGGAGCTGTAGATCCGCTGTTTTAGACCCATCTTAATTCATCCGACATCTGACATCTTTCACAGAGCCCAGCAGATCTCCTGTAGCTCCCTCGCCTTTCTGCGTGTCAGCTCAGCGGCACATTTGTGTCCGTCTCAGATGGAGCTTCACAGAAGTGTCAGACATGGAAAGACAGCTGCTTAAAGATGAGAGACACGCGTAAATTATTTATTTTTATCTCTCACCCTCCGTTCCAGTGATGATCACTGTAGAATATATGCCACTCACAGCTATACTGCTACACTGCAGCCTGTTTAGGTTGGTTCAGGTTGTGCAGACTAATTGTACATGACACAATTTGGTATGGAATATTTATACAGCGATTTTCTTCAGAACATCCATCTCAGTTTTATGGATAATGAAAAACATGCAATGCTTTCTAGTGTCTGTGTTCACTGTACCTTCCTAAGACGTTGTTGAAAATAATGACTGACTTAACTCAAGTGTTTATTACAAGGTGGTGACAAAGTCAGAATTAAGTTTAATGTGTTCCTCTGAAGTGCTTGAAAAACATAATTAAGATGGGCTGAGGTTTACTGTGATGGTGTTTAGCCAGACATAAGTCCTCTGGTTCTTTTATATGCCTGTTTGTTCAGAAAAAAGCAGACAAACCCATGCAACGCCTTCGGTCTTGTCTAGTCATCTATGTACAAGAACCCTCCCCTAACGTTTACAGCTTAATAAAAGCCCAACTGTCTGATGTGCGTGCCTATCTGCTTTGTGAGACACACCACACCTGCAAGATACGTCAGGAAGATAGTCAAACCGAAAAGTCTATCAGAAGTCGTTGAAGACACAGATTTTTTGGTTCCTCATTCAAGCGCGCCCACACTCACACACACACATTATATATATATTTTTTAAATTTCTCGTTAGGCCTATATAAATACAGGCACATATATAAATACATAAACACGTTCCTGTATTAGATCACTGGATCACTAAAACTATGTAATGCTATAACAACATAACTGCAAATAAACATTTAATTCGCACCACGGCAGAGTGGCTCCACCTAATCACATCAGTGTGTGACGGTATGCTTAGCTGCATTTGTCATCATATGGAATATCTCCATGCTGATCATTCAGCAATTCACATGCTCTATTTATCACACACACCTCATTGTATGTTATACACAAGCAGTCAGTGACATTTTAGTGTTTGGGTTCCCCTGTCCCCCGTCTTTGCCCCTTTATGCCCCCCCCCCCCATCTCTCTCTCCCTCTCTCTCTCCCTCCCTCTCTCTCTCTTCCTCCCTCCCTCTCCCCCTCTCGCCCTCTCTCACTCACTCATGCTCTCACTCTCTCTCTCACACTGGTATAAGCGTGGCTATCGTTTTACAGGGAGTTTTTCCTTTTCCTTGCGCATTCACACACACACACACACACACACACACACACACACACACACACACACACATATGCTCTTCACACCCTGGAGGGGAAATAGGTTTCTGGATCTCATTCAGCAAACACCTCGGAGGGAACTGACAAACTGACCGAGACGCTGGACAGTCATTATCCTTGTGACATGACCTCTCTCCCTCCCCCCCCATACCCCACCCCATCCCCAAAGTCTGCTTGTCTCACTCTTGGTGTTCCTCCGTGGATGAGTGTGTGTGTGCGCGTGCATGAGTGTCTGCCGTCTTACCTATCTCATAGGTGTAACTGCAACTCTGTATGAAAAGTGCTGTATAAATAAAGATTATTATTATTATGAATATAGGTCTGCACTTGGCATATCCCAGGCTGCCTAAGCTAACGTAGGCCTGCAAACGAAACAGCAGCAACAACACACCAACACACAGTGTGAACTGTGTTTGACCTTTCCCCATGTATAGGATGTATAGGAACACAAATGCTCTTGCCCCTTAATACTGTTTCCTTCTACGTCATCTCTGTTATACTGTAATAATAAAAGAGAAGAGCGCAGCTTTAAAATTAACTTTTGTGTGGTTTGACACATTTGAGTTTTTAAGACGCTGCTGAGCATTAGACCCGAACTGTGAGATGAATGGAAGGGAGGAAGTTGTAGCTTCCGGGTGGGGGATGGCGGGTTAAAGGGAAACCAAGAGCCGGAACGCCCTAATGTTTCTGATACCTTATCCAAGCTTTCGCCAGCACAATTGGCCGAATGAAAACACACCAGGGATTGTATCACCCCTCCGGCCTCCAGTTATGAATAGGTTTTTTCTTTTTTGGAAGCCAAAATTCAGGCACTGTCATCCCATGTCCCCTTTTGACCTCCTGCTGTGGTTTTGAGTCACCACATGTATCAATTACTGGTTTCATTTGCGGCCACAACAATTTGTCATTGTTCATAATCGACGCTTCATATGCTACAGGTGAAGCAGCTTAGCGCATAGAAGGTATTATATATAGTATATTTGCTACCATCAACAAAACACACATATCAGTAGACACTTTCAACACATCCAAAGATCATAAGATTTGATTGGTCGGTAAACAATACGTGGTTATTTGTTCAAAAACAATATAAAGTTTAAGTTCATAAAAGGTGGATCTCAACGCTATGTGACTAATTTCAAGTTCACTCAGAGTCAAGACCAAGCATTATTGTACGGATATTTCGTAGAAGAGAAGGTCATTGGCCTCAATTACTCCCATTCTGTGCTGTGTGGTCCTGCCGGGAGACATATTGTACCTTCATAACCCACTGCACTGAGACAAGATGTGTGGTCATGATAACCCTGTGTTTTCCCAACCAAGAGTTTACTGAAGCTACATGGAACATCAAAGACCCGCTGAGGTCTCATGCCAGAGATGTGAAATAGAAGACAAATGGAGTGACAGATGCAATATTAGCTTGTCTGTATTCCGTTCTCTTGTTTCTAGTGGAAAGTCCCGGCTGATAAAATAATTGTATTAAATAAAATGTTAAAAAAAAGGACACCTCGACGGAAAAAGGACTTTGCTGTTATGTGACCAACAGTAGTACAGTAAAATAGCATGTTAATAAATAATTTTGAGCTACGGCACTACTGTGTAATCAAATAAATATTTGCAGCAGAACTGCTAAAAGAGACTAAATGTAACTAACGGTAGTTTCAAACTGAAACAGATTCAACAATGTCTGTTGCAAGCGCCTCCTAGACTACATTAGTCTTGTTTTTATTTGCTGCATATTATTGTTTTTCCTTTAACTTCTCTGCCTCACAGCACCACATTATTTTATTGAAGGTGTGAAAACACACAAGATGCAGTAAAACACATACCCACACGTCTCTAGTAGACTGATAAATGTTCACTTTCATTGAGTCTGAAAACACCAACAAAAACCTGCAACCTGAGCTGACCTCACTATACTGACCTTAAACTTGGTATATGGATCTGCCTTGGTGTTGTAATTCTATATGAGGTAAGGGGGTTGGACAAACAGATTTGGGGTTAGGCTATGGCATGTGGTTGTGTGTGTGTGTGTGTGTTACTTAGCTTTACTTCACATGTCTGTCACCTTGTCATCAATAACCCTATGGCATCTGAAACACAACAGTCATCTGTATCATGTCATGCATTTACACACGGATGCACACGCATTCACACACATGCACACACACACACACACACACACACACACACACGCACACGCACACACGGACACACACACGTGCACACACACACATACATATACAAACACTCAAAATATAGCCTTCATCCATAACTGTCTGGTAGCCGCTCGCACGGCACACCTATGGACACACACTGCAGTTCAAGAGCTCGTAGGCATAATTTATCACCCTGGTCCACTGGGGATGGGGGAGGGGGGGTACGTGGCTGGAACACCCACAGGGGTCGAGAACATGATCCAGGCTGGGAGACTGGCCACAGTCCGATTACCTACATGAGGCAGAGCAGTGCAAACAAACGCACACTCAAGCACATACAGGTGAACCATCATCACTACAGTATGCCCTACTATTCAATTGTTAACCTAATATATGTTTAAAAACTAATCTCTGTGTTTTAGTTTGTTTCTTTTTCCTAATTAAATGTACCCTCCTCCACCGCCCATCGGTCACTCATTTCCCCCAAAGCGTTCGGATTATGTCTACTCGGTGATGTATATGGTATAAATACTTGCTGAGTAGGTGGCCCCATAATAGAAACACCCTGACGTACAGATATCAAAGGATCCCGCCTCCCTTTCATTTTCTGCACGCATTAATCAAGACCTGCGTCCTGCAGATGTGTCTATGAGTGTTTGTGTGCGACGCGGCCGGTCGGCGAGAACATAAAGCAGTGCAGTTTACGACTTCGCACAGTCAGACTCACTCAAAGCTTCAGGTGGGCTCTATTCGCTGTAATCCACAAGAATAGTTCAGCCCTTTTATGTGGATTTAGGCTTTCGTGCAGTAAAACGACAACCGTCTTAATGGTAATGTGTCAGTAGGTGGTGATGTTTTACACTGTGACTCTCATAAATAAGCAGGTTGTTGAATAATGCATGAGCTGTGCACCACATCTGTTTAATAAAAACACTTTTTTGCACATATAAATTTAATACAGTAAATCTAGATATAAAAGTTAATCAAAATCATCTCAGTCGATCAAAATGGTGTATGGTATGCAAAGGTATATCTTAACGTATATTATGTATCATCAAACCAGCAGTTTCAACTGCTACAGTCCGTGTCTCCTTGCGTACACCATGGCACGGTAATCATTCTTCCTCCCTTATTGTGCTCTTCCCAGCCTATTTCTTGTCACTTGGCACAGAAAACAGCAATATCGCACTGATAGCTCTACCATACCTTCTTTTGGTATTACTATATTACCGGTATGTACAAGTATTACTGTTTACAGCACTGATCTGTTTTATTTCAAACTGGGATGTAGTTAAAAAGAGAGTGGTCTTGCGATAGGTCAGTACAGGGCTGATACGTAACAATCAAACCCAGCCATGTCTGTTGTCCTGGTAAGCCATGGGGAATCTCTCACGGAGTGTTTTCTTTTTATTGTATGTTGAGTCCTGTCATACTGCCAGAGATTGGTGGCGGTTCATACAGACGATATGTAGAACGTGATTGACAGTTGTGTGTGTGTGCATAAGGAAGATATGGGGCTTTGGGTTGGGGGAAGTGTGATGATTGACAAGAGCAGCGCTGCATGGTAGAGGTCTCAGAGGAAAGATGAAGGGGTTTGCAGTTTGGGTTCAGAGTCCAGGTCACCGTGTTGGTTACACAGATCTTCAGCATTAAATCTTCCCACCAGGAGACTCTCTTAACGTCAGGTAGCCTGTGGGGTCCTGAGAGAGTTGCAATAGCTGAGAAAAATAGTCTTTCTGAGCAGTGCGAGGGTGTCACGGTGCAGACAGAGAATAACAGTATAACTTTCTCATGCATGCAGGATGCTCATTACGTCACCTGAGATTTTTTAGGCTGTGGATGATTTATATGTGTCATGGATACACACAAGGGAAGGACATTTGAGGCTGTGTATATATTTATTAGGGCAAGTGGTCTGGGGCAGAACTGATCTTCCAATGGTCTACAAGGGGATGCACCAACACGCTAAACAGATCAGCAGGCCTCACACAAACTGTGAACTGTAGTGAAGTCATAATGTCAAAAGGACTTGGTATAAACCCTTGCTGGCTGATCCCGGAAGACATCCTTCCCAAAAGCTATATTGTAAAAAAAAAATTGAAGACCAATAAGGTGTATCTCACAATCTCATGTTCCTGTTTGCTTGGCTATCAATGCACATGTTAAATCCTCACAATGGATTAAATATAAGCTTGTAGAGTAACGATGACACCATTTATAGTTTAAAGATTGCCTATAAATCATTGAGGGAGCACAATATTTGAGCCAGAACTTTACAACTATAAAAATAGCCTCTTTACAGCAATCCGCTGATCCGAACAATGAGCTGTTGCCAAGGTAATGACATGGATCCTTCCATGTTGATCCGACACTATTTAGCGATGGGATTCAATTGTTTCCCTTTGGTGTCTGGGCTGAAAATGATCCTACCACTGGTCACAGAAATAATCACAGCAGTTATCCTACACCTGCACTGTATCAATAGCTGTATGTCTATTCATCCGTGGGCTGTTGAACATGATGTTCTGTCCTTATGTTATACAAAAGGTTCAACATAGATTTAACAGGTGGATACAGGACCCCAGCACCACACACCCATGCAAACACACACACACACACACACACACACACACCCACACACACACACACACACATGCGCGCGCGTACACACGTGCACACACTCGGACAAACACACACTCAAACCCAGACATGAATGAAATTAGGAGCCTGCAGAAGTCATTCAAACAGAAGGAATGTGTTCAGAATGTAAGATTTGGTGTGGTTAAACTTTCCCTCACCTCCAGAAACAGGCATAGTGCAATACAAACAGTCTAGCGGGCCAGGGGAAATTCCTGCCAGGGATTCATGAGTATCTTAACACCACAGGAATGCACCAGGAAAATTAAATGGAGGAGTGGCACTGCAATTACAACCTTGGAACATCGAAGACAGACCCACGTTGTCTCTGGTGCTGCTGTGGTTGTCACTGTTGTCATTATTTTCAAATAACAAGGCACACACACATACCCTGACACCTATTGTTTTACGGCTGTTGCTCATCTCTGAAAAATAACACAATTATTAAATTATTATACAGTAGAAAAAGACATTAGGGTACATCTCTATGGAAAATACATGCATACTGTCTGGCTTACTGTGCATGTATTGCTGTAATGTGGGTGGACACAACATATAATATAATGTGTGTGGTCTTTTCATAGAATTACTGTTGGTGGTGGTGCTGTTGACACAAATATGATGATTAAATACAGGCATTCAATGTGTTTACATGTTCTATTAAATTGTTTACTATTATAAAATAATGTAATGTATTGTATATACAGTACTGTATGCTACACATTATATACTATAACCTCTGGCCAATAAATACACACAATATTATTTCAATTCAGTTTGTAATTCAGCTCTTCAAATATTGGCGGCTAATGTAAATGATCGGTACTGGTTAATTAAAACTCTCTAATGCAGCTCAGATAATGACCTAGCATGCATCAGCCAAACTAGTGTTAACAGACATAACTTATATATTATCTATGTTGAACTGCTGGTTCAGGTGGATGTCTTGAAAACCCCAGGTGTATTTGTGTTTGCAGATATACTGTAGTTTGTGTTTTGCAAATATGATATATTATCCTTAGTTTCTTCTGTAGGTCCTATGTATAAAGCCTGTTTATTGATTATTTTGCTTTAGTTCCTCCCATTTAAATATCTACATATTGTAGAGGCCGCCTAATTTTGTCCTGTGAACAATTATATAAAGATCTAAACGTCACACATGCTTGGGATTGCCTTGGTGCTCTGTACTCTGTTACACTGTAACTACTATATAAGGTAACTTTGTACAATCCATAAAAACACGGTTTTAACTGAACATTTCCATTCTGCCTTCTCTTGAGATGTTGTGCGGAGCAGCGTAGTGCAGTCCATTATTAGTTGCTATTCATAATGGCGACATTCCAGACTCTTCTGGAAAGCCACTCAATGTATGTGGTCAGCGCCAGCCAAGGAGTGAAGCGTTCCCATGCTAAACAAAACACATCAGTAAAGTCAATATTGGCCTTTTATACTGCCAACCGGCAGGAGGAAAAGTGGTATGAAGAAAGGAAAGTAACTCACGGGGTGCCTAAAAGCTGAATGAAAACACTCAGGAGACACTAGGAACTGATAATAATAAGAGCACTTGATAAAGGAAGTGCTCTCTGAGGTCTGCATGCCTCCAGAGGGATGTAACCCTTCGCCCTCCTGTGCTTGCTTCCGGACATTTCTTAAGGTTTCCTTAGGTTAATTAGTCTTAGGCGAACAGGCCTTTGTCAGGAATGCATATGCTTACTTTACTTTTGTTGTCTAACGGAAAGAGACATTTTCCTTAAAGGTATAGTCAGCGATTGTAAACAATTTGTTCTCTGCATTTAACTCATCCCTCAAGGGAGCAGTGGGCAGCCACTGTGCAGCGCCCAGGGACCAACTCCAGGTAGAGGCCAGTGTCGCTGGTCAAAGGACACTGACAGGAGAGAGGTAATTAACCTACCATGTTTTATGGATAGTGGGGGAAACCGGAGCACCCAGGGGAAACCCACATAGACAAGGGTGAGAACATGCAAACGTTTTGTAGGAACCCAGGACCTTCTTGCTGCGAGGGCACAGTGCTATCCACTGGGCCACCGTGTTGCCACGTAAATCACAGTGGTGCAGACCGCACCTCACAACACTATCCTAGCTCTGGCAATGTGCTTCCAATGTGTGAGGGGGCGGAGCATCTGAGGGAGCACCCATAATATGGCATTGAAGGGAGAGATGTTTATGTTTTGATTGAGCTCATATATCAACAAGCTTTCTCCAGACTGAGAATAAGAATGTAGTGTTATGTGATACTATTCACTGGGACAGGGATAAGGTGTGCACTGCAGTGTAACATCATTTGGGAGGTCCGTGTGGTGTGCAGGAGCATCAGGTGGTCAGGGGTCACAGCTGACGGTGCTAGTGGGACCCAAGACCACAGATGTGGAGGACCTAAAGGACAACCATTTAAAATAATATGCATCCATAGAGGAATGTGCACTTGGTGCTCCAGTGGCTGCTGCCCAGACATTCTGCAGCCTTGTGTACAGATGGTATACTTTATATCAATAGCACCATTATAAATCTCTTGTGTGTTTGCTTGACCTTTAGTTGAGGGGGAATGGCTTATTTATACAAATATCCGTCTGCATCGAACGGAATGTTTTGATATCATATCAGATATATTATTTTAAATGTAATTAATAAATATCTGAGATATTATATTAAATGTAATTAATACATATGTAATATATATCCATGAATATATGAAAAATTTATTAATATTATATTAAATTAAATTCACTTGATCACCATGGACAGTGTGAAGGTTTCTGTAAATAACGGGTTAACACTAAATGTAGATACAGTATGGAGATGTACAGTGATACTGTGTCATGTGGCGCATGTGTTAGTTCACTGTAATATACGTATATTAGTAAAATACAGAAGGATGTCACAGGGAGTTAGCTAAATGTCTGTATATGCATATATGTTTTTGTAACGGTCTAATGTGTGCTCATATCTAGGTGTTCTTACTGTACACTGTGTGTGTGTGTGTGCCACCCAATTAATAGCCTGTCTCGTATAAAGTAGACTACAGTTGAACTCCCTAGTGTACTGTAAGCACATCACTGAAGCTGCCACAGATTGCAGAGAATATGTTGACATTGATCCACTCTTTCCAGCTCTACAAGGGGGCTTCAACAGCTGTTCCAAACACCAGCTGAGGCCAAAAACCACACTACCACATTCTGTGATGGTGACAATTCTCACTACTTTTCATAATAAACCGATTTGCTCCAAAACGGATCAACAGAAAACTTGCCATTGTGTTGTTCTACAGCATATGCTGGAAAGCACTCAAAGGAACATAGGAGAGCAAACAAACCCATGTCTTTCTGTGTTCAGGTAATTACCCGATTTAATGTGCTTGGAGATAAACAGGTTTAACATTAGAATATTTGCTACAGTGAGTTAATACTAAAAAAATAAAAAAGAAGTACATAAAAGCAGGCTTACACTGCTGGCTGAAGAGAAATCAATAGTTATATGATTGGCATTTTGATTAAATACATCTTTGACATGCTCTGACCTTTGAGAAGGACATTTTTGTGAGAACTAAACATTCCCCTAGCCTAAACCAACACTCTGAAAACACACATTGTGAGAAGAATATGAAATGCTCCCTACTGTGTTAGTAAGGCAGTTCCTGCAATTACAGACAATATCCTATCATGATAAACACAAAGGTTAATCCACATGGATTAAAATTGTCAGTAGGTAAACCTTTGCAAACATAATAATTTCTGGATACTTGAAGCCCAGAGTTGACTGTTACTCTGTTATTGTATGAAAAATGTTACATTGTTTATTTGTTCTTTCATAAACTGGTTGTG
Source organism: Amblyopsis hoosieri (assembly GCA_027564755.1). Lineage (NCBI taxonomy): Eukaryota > Metazoa > Chordata > Actinopteri > Percopsiformes > Amblyopsidae > Amblyopsis > Amblyopsis hoosieri. The sequence goes on along the minus strand of JAODUE010047977.1, from coordinate 6,002 downwards.
TGTTTCGTTTCACTTTCTCCCTCTCTAATTCAATTGTGTCTGATGGAATGGTCAATTTATCCCCAGGGCAAAGGAAACGGTTCACAAACAAATTACCTACAGGCAAGCTATTTTTCTGTACTTCAGTCAGGGCAGTTTTTACTCAAAGGAAAACATAGACAGTCAAAATGTTACTTTTTATCAGGTTTTGATTTATTGATTCTCATTCATTAATGTTAATGACACTGCCGTAGACTCGTTAAACTGCAGTTAACCATTTTACCTCCAAAATACTTAATATTCATACATCAGTAATATACACGCTGACCACATTGCTGTAAATGTTCTCTTTATAGAATAAAGAACATAATGGAATGAAAAGAACATGCAGTAGCAACCTTCTTGCACGGTACTAACCATACTCCCTCTTATTGCGGATATCCCACCATCAAATACGTTACCAACTTTCTACGAATGTGGTTTCCCTGCTGCGTGTCCCTAATGAAGTCACACAGCACGCAAACACCCTCTATCAACACACACTGACAATCAGGGACAATCTGTTGTGGGAGGTGACCCTCCTCCGCCCTTCCACTTTTCACTTGAGGAAGGGAGAGGGCGCAGCGATGTACAGTCCTCCTGACCATCAGAACAAATAGGTCAGTTACTGAATGTTTACTCAGGAGGCTAGAATCAACTCTTTAAAGGAAAACAGTAGGAACTCCTTGACCAAGATAATAGAGTATCAGTCTGGGGCAGGAACAAATTCTTCATAATTGGCCATGTCACAGGAAGCACCGGACTATTCCCTTCCATTATCCATTACTCTTCCTGTCTTCTAGTGGTTAGAACAGGGTAAAGGTCTGAGAAAACCCTCCACAGCTTACGTGTTACATATTGAATTCTGATGTATGCTACGGCATGCAATACACATCTTTTGACGCACTTAGTATACTGAGAAAATCCTTTTAATACACCATCGACACACCTTTTCCTATACCGACGTGCAAACTCACAGCAATATTTCAGTACTGCTGTTTTTTTTCTTATACAGACATTATTCTGTCAACTGAGAAGAGTTAAATATTTGAGCATTAAAAACAAGTTCAAACATGTTCAACACCTGCTGTAGTTGAGTTGTTAATCAATCTATATAGACTTAAAATAGTCTAATCCTCAAGTAATATAAATATATTATATAATAGAAGTCATGTTTATACTAACTGACTGACCCCTTGAACAGAACTAAAATAAATTAAGATCAAAATATATAATAATACAAACAAATGAAAGATTATGTTCGTACCAAATTTTGATGTCATAAATATTGTAATCAGCAGTTCTTCCCTCAAGCCTGGATGGAAGTATTTTTTTTGTGGTGAGAATTTTATTTAATTAAATAAAAGACAGCAACTCCACATTCTCAAGATGCTGCTTTGGATGTTACAGGAACAACCCCTCAACAGAAGCTTATTGGTCACTGCCAGACTCTGGTGTTAAACTCTGTTTAAAGTAAAGGAGAAGAATGTGTCTGAGTGTCAGCTTCTGTAACAGCAGTGGACTTAACAGAGAGAACACACAATTGGTTGTAATACATCATGCTCATCGCTGTGGTGGCCTGCTGTGAGATCAGCGCTAAAAAGTTTCACCCAGTTATTAATTTGGCTTAAAACCTTTCAAGGAATCTCGTCTAGTATCAATCTGAAAAGCTGTCGAGTTGGAATGTGTCTAAGATTTAGTTTAAAATGTGTTACTGTATTATATGCCAGAGGTAAGAGGAAATATCATGAAGACTCCACATCTTTAGTGGTTCTATTAAATGCACCTCTTCCCTCAGAGATGTTTACTCAAGAATGACCACTATTCTACCACACATGAATAACATATCACCTTTCTCTAACACTGGTTCAACAATCTCCCTGCTGCAGTGAAAATGCAACGAATACCCATAAATGTCACACCATGTTAGAGATCTCCATATAAAACGTGGGTCACAGGAGAGAATAATGTGCCCGAGCACACACACATACACACGCACGCACAGGCACCAACAAACGCATGCACGCATGCACACACACACACACACGCATACACACACACACACACACACACACACACACACACAGTGTCCAAGTATTTTCTTCTTAATTCTTAATTTTGTAATTGTTGTAAATGAGCTGTGAACCAAATGTCAAATGTTACTTACAAAATTAAAGCCAAACAAACTGTTGTTTGTTGTGGCTATAAAATAACAGAACCCAGGTTGGACAACACATTCTTAGACATTAATGCCTCCTGCTAACACACACAAGCACACGCACATATATTATGAAAAGTATCAATAAACAATCAGATTTAAGTAGGCCTACGTAACTGGCACAAACGTTTTTGAAGCTTGCGCCATCTAGTGTCACGCCGTGTCGAAATCTATTGTCAGCATATTTTATTTTGAAAACCGGAAATTAGAAATCTTAGCTTACACACGGATATCTGTTTGCCAGCGGTGTGACTGTATGCAGACAGATTCAGCATGTCGTACAATGCAAAGATAGGCCCGTCGATTTTAAGCAGTGACCTGGCCTGCTTGGGCAGCGAGTGCGTGCGAATGATGGAGTGTGGAGCAGATTACCTTCATCTCGATGTGATGGATGGGTGAGTGTAATGAATAGAGTTGCTAGCAGGCTAACATCGACACGTTAGCTTGCAGGCAGATGGAAGTTCAATCGCCTGGGAGCTAAGTTCATGTCAACAAGCTAGGTCAGAAGTCAAAATTATACATCACGATGTTTGCATGCAGAAAAACTAAATTGCACACATTACTAAGTTAAATAGCCCTTCTCCAAACGCCAGAATGCTTCATCAACTTCCTCAGTAGCCTAATGCACTTTTAACATAACCTATTCTTTCGCAATGTTACAAGCATTTCGTCATGATGTGTGAACTCTAGCCTTGTGCTGTTTTCTCTCCCTTTTTTAAGGCATTTCGTCCCCAACATCACTTTTGGACATCCGATGGTAGAGTGCCTTAGGAAGTATGTAGGCAAGGACCCATTTTTTGGTGAGAAGCTCATCATCCACGGGCACGATTTAATTAGTAAAGTGCCTCGTTATCGCTGACTGTGTCTCTGCTGTTTCTGCGCCTAGAGTGCCAGAGAAATATTTACTCAGCATAAACTATGTGTGGAATCATGGCTTCCACTCTGCAGCGTTTGAGTCCAGTAGTTTGACTGTTTGAACGGCACATTGCAGACATGCACATGATGGTGTCTCGGCCGGAGCAGTGGGTGATGCCCATGGCCGTGGCAGGGGCCAGCCAGTACACATTCCACCTGGAGACCACCACCAACCCTGGGAACCTCATCAAGGAGATCAGGGAGAGCGGCATGAAGGTCTAACAAGCACTATGACAATATACATGTTGTTGTTGTTGTTGTTGTGTAGGTATGCTGACAATGTTCACGTTGTACTGATACAGAATATTGACTTCAGATTAAGGTGTAAACAGTAGCCTACTGTTGTGTGTGTGTGTATGTGTGTGTGTGTGCGTGCGTGCGTGTGTGCATGTGACTTTGTCATTGATAATAATCACCTTCTCGTTGACCCAGTTATGTCTACTTTTGTCCCTATTTTCCATTTCATATTTCTGACTGCACTCATACTTGTGTGTGCGTGCGTGCGGGTGTTTTAGGTAGGCTTGGCCATAAAGCCCAACACTACGGTGGAGGAACTGGCGCCCTGGGCCAGTCATGTGGACATGGCTCTGGTAATGACTGTTGAGCCTGGGTTTGGAGGACAGACGTTCATGGAGGACATGATGCCTAAGGTGTGTGTGTGTGCGTGCATGTGAGAAACACTATTTCCTAGCAAAAAAAACAACCAAACATTTCTGATCAGTTTCTTATCGCAACACTGCATCCACAATAACAGTGGAATATGTGTTTGATATAGTGCTTTATTTATCCCTGAGGGGAACAACAATCATTACAGCTGTGCATAAACAGGCATAGTGCAGAGATTAGCACAAATTATACAGATTTGGAAATAATAATATAGGATAGTGATAAATGCTAACTGTATTTCTGTCACTTGTGGTGTTTCTCTGTACTTGGGACTTGACCTGTTGTGTGTGTAACGCAGGTTAGCTGGCTGCGGAGTCAGTTCCCCTCGTTAGACATTGAGGTGGACGGAGGTGTGGGCCCTGACACCATTCATAAATGTGCAGAGGTAAGAGACCATGTGCTCTATTAACCAACTGGATGTTGCTTGATCTCGCCAGCTCCAAATGTCTTTATCTGTGTTCAGTTCAGGGCCGCCCAATTTGAGGCCCACAGGCCAAGTTTGATCCGCCCATTCCTTTATTTTGTCCCGACATGATTGGTCGCTGGCTTTGACGGCCGTGCGCGTCTACATATGACAAACAACTGGGCTTCATTCATGTCTATAGGACGCAGATGCAATGTATGCCTGTGCTTTCTATGTTTGACCATCAACGATGCAAATGAATGAAATGACTGTTGAGCAGGTAAAACAACAGGGTTAACAGTTCTAAAACCTAGGCTGAAATCACCATATACACGTGGACAGTCTTGTTTCGTGGTTCCGGGAGGCTGAACCAATCCCCAAGCTGTTGCAGGTGCAGCCTGTCGAGCTCTTATTATGATGCTAATGTAACAAAACTAATTTTAAATGTCACAATTAACACTATCACGGCGTAGATCGGCACTGAAACAACAACATGCGACTAATGCATCATTTTGTTTGCGTAATGGCTCATTAATTAGCCTCCGTGACTAGGCCTATACTATGTCGGGGGTTTGCAGGTGTTACGGCAACGAGTCCATTCATGTCTTCCCATTGTATTTTAAAACGTAACAATGTGAAATAATATCACACTATATTTACAAACGGAGCGAGTTTAAGGCTACATGTCCTTTTGCTGAGAAATGACTGTACACAGCTGTTACACACATCCACACACACATCCACACACACATACACAAAGGCTGCAACAAGAACCATATGAATGCAAAGGTAAAGGCGGTCTGCAACATTCCAGCCCAGACAGCAGAGGGCCGGTATGTTGCAGACCGCCTTTACCTTTGCGTTCATATGGTTCTCATGTACAGCATATATAGTCTCTGAGGTGTGTCAACATGTCTATGTCCACAATGGAATGAAAACGGTCCAAACAGCAGTTTGATTTTGTATGCCGTGTCAGGCGGCCCGATGTCTCCGTAGTGTGCGGTGCTCAGGTCGCCTGCCTTCGCATTGGTTGTACGTCCACCTCAGCATCTGAACCCACACCAGACTTGTTAACCCATCGTGCTTCATCCGATTGCATCAAGTAGCCTCTCTCGTCCCAAAGTATAGGCCGATTTAAACATGAAGCTCCAAGCTAACTCAGTGCTCACGGAAATACCAAGGCAATCAGGGTTTTTATGGCACTGATACGAGCCCTTTGTCAGGTAACCACGGGTTCATCATGTTAAACGTGAGGCTGTTGAGTTCGCCTCTTTGGTGTTCCAAATTGTTATTGGTAATATAAACGGACCATAAACACAATCAAGGTCTGAACCATGGATTTGGAGAATCATTACACCCATAGTAAGAGTTGTATTTATTTTCTATTGAATAGCCTACATTTGAATGTAGACTAATATAAATTCACATGCAGTATCAACATTTATTTATGTCCAGTTGCCTGCCAGCCACAATACATTTTTGCCCTAATTAGGAAAGTCTTTGGGCACCTCTGTTTTAGTTGTACCCATATTGCAGTCTGTATATCAAGCCCGTCTGTGTGTGTGTGAATTACTATTATAATAATTATGATTACATATTAAAAATAGTATAAAATATAAAAAGAAACAATACATTATTATATCCATAAAATGCTAACGTGAAAATAATTGATCAGTAACAAGATACACATTGCTACAAGTTAGAAAAAACTGTGTGTGTGTGTGTGTGTGTGTGTGTGTGTGTGTGTGTGTGTGTGTGTGTGTGTGTGTGTGTGTGTGTGTG
>JAODUE010047956.1:0-18409 GCA_027564755.1 Amblyopsis hoosieri | reverse complement strand
GTTTTTTCATTGTGACACACTACAGTGCCACAACACCACACACACACACACACACACACACACACACACACACACACACACACACACACACACACGACAGGAAGAAAAGATCTGCTTTGAAGATTTACCTCAATTCAAAAAGATGAATTGACTCTACAGGGTGTATGATATCAGCGGTCTAAATAGCCACAACGCATTCAATAAATGTCTGTAACTGTGAATTCCACCTCTACAGATTGCCATGTGTGTTTTACCCTATGTTTAAATTATGTATGCTTATATGGTCTCACCATCCAACAGCATGCAACTCCAAATACAACGTCATTTTCAAACGCAAATGCTGAGCCTTCATAGTCCAACAGTGTTTTGACAGTTATATGTGGGGGTGGCTGGTGAGGAAAAAATGACAGAAAGTAAAGCCAGAATTGTTTGCATGCACTACAACAATTTGTTTTAAAGAGTCACTACTTTTTATTATAGCACCAGATTGGACGTAGTCTTTCTAAAGCCTATACTGCATTTGGCACAACTGAGTGGGTGCACACCCCACAATATGTGCTCAAGACTAAAGCTAAACCTTTCCGTAATGCTGATTGGTTGTAGAGAGCCCCTCCCTCTGAGAGCACAGGCTCTACCCATATCAGAGTGCCCCCCCCCCCCATGCAGAAATTAATGATAATCTATTATCAGTCTGAGACATCTATCAGAGGTAAACAGCAACCAGTAGGTAAGTCCTCAAACTGAAGTCTTATTTAATTAAACAGTGATGAGATATGTTTGCAAACTGTCTGAAAGGGGAATACGTGTCAATTTGTCTGGGTATCACCCCACATCTGTCACAGCTGTGTGTGTATGCGATGATTTGTGATCAATATATAATCAAACAATTCCGTTTAGAGTTCTGTCGATCTCTGCTGTCGAGACTCTAATGGAAACTAGTAATTGAAAAATCACTAATTCTCCCAAAACATGTCCTTTTGAAGTCTGAACACAGTAAAAAATATCCCAAACAAGACTGGTTACATATTCCGTTTTTATATTATGGTTGAATATGAGATTCAGCTTTAAGAGTAGCCAATATATTCTAAATCAGCCTAGGTCTAAAACAATGTATATAATCAGAAAACATCATGTCTACATTTTAAAGAGACAGTAAATTAGTCTTGTTTGGGACCAGGGCAGTCAAACATTCACACATGAGCTGTAAAATCTGTTCGCTAGGGTAATGCATGGAACGTTTTAATTTGACACCTCAGACAATCCACAACACAAAGTAAACTCACTCACTATTATGTTGGCTATAAATGTAACAAATGAGATATCATTCCCTTACTTATTGCTTTTAAATGATCAATGCCATTTAGCAGTCGGTTGTCACTCATCCCTGCAATATAGCCTACATACAGGAAATAATAGGCCTACTGAATTCAATAGCTTGTTAAATAGGCTACAGGCCTCAGAAAACATATGGCTTCATTAACTAAAGTTAAGGGTAGTCAATGTAAGAATGTACTTTTATATAATAATAGACAACTGCCCTACATATATTAGTAAAACAATAATTATTCAGTCATTCAAGTTCTCATCTGCGCATTAATTAACATGAGGTTAAGGATCTTCGACAATATTAGTCGAAACAATACCTGCATCACCAGCACACAAAGTAGCCTGCAAACACTGGAATATACACATTTGATAACAGCGAAAAATACTTTGGGAAAATTGACTCTTCCTATTTAGACTTGTGTGTAAATAGATTTATCACAATCTCAATAGACCTACAAACAATAGGCAGACATGTTCCCTGCATTCGTCCTGATGTAGGCTACTACATATACACTGTAAATTATAGCTACAGTGAGAACAGAACTCGACATAATAATCTATCGATTCGATTCGATCAGTTAATTGCTCATGTAACCATCAGTCGCGCATCAGCTCATTGTTGAGAACCTTGAATCAATAGGCTACCTGATAGACCCAGCGTGTAAACGTTTCTCTTTAAACTTTGAGCTAGATCAAGAGATGTTGCTCGGGGGGAAATAACAGGATAATGTAGCCTATATTTCCCAGGACATAAAGAGTACCTCGCCTGTGTCTGTTTTCGATTGCGCAGGCAGCTGCTGGTATGTTAGCTTGTTTGGGTTTATCGTGAAAGACAGTCCAAAAGAATGCCAAACATTCAATGGACAGTTTTTTTGTAACACCAGTCCAACTTGTGCGCCACAGCCTTCAATTTGTGCCCTGCTGGATCAACACAACCCGTTTGATAAGCGCACATTCTTGAGGAGGACATCGGGGCGGATAGGCTATATAGGCTATAGCCTACAGTGAGATGGGATACAGTAGGCATACGGGCTTGACGTAGTCTGCCATCTGAAGTAGCCAGCTCTAAATATGGGCTGGGGGCTACCCAAATACACACATCGATCAAAATAAGGGCAGCCCGCCCCCCAAAACCTATTTCCGCGAATATTCTCAATAACATCCAGCAAACCGTGATACAAAAACATTTATAGTTAGGCTACATATCTAGATATATCTGGCACCACATAGAAAACGGTCGCTTCCAGTGCACGGTGGCGGTGTTGTTGGAGGTTTCGCCGAAGCGAAAATCGGTTCTGCGCTCCTCTGTGGACGGGACTAGAACGTTCAACTTCCAAGCAACGGCTAACGAAAAACGAAGGGCTCAACAAACGATTTCGGGTTTGTGAACTCACACTCTCCGACGCGCCGGAGCGGCTTCGTCGATCGTCGAAATAGAGCTGAAGTGGTGTGATGATCCGTGTTGAGGAGAGCAAGGGAGTCGAGGACGCGAGCAGCCTGCCTGCCTGTCTGTCTGCCTGCGCGATGTGGTCTTCTTCCTGGTTCTGCTCTACCGATTTGCACAAAACTTACCCTTAACCAATTGCCATATGGAGCAGCCTCGCTGCAACCCCGTCCTCCAATGAAGGGTTAGACCCGATGTTTATTATGGTGTGAAAACTAAATATTTGTAGTCTACGCGGCGTACGCGCCCTCCGCAAAGTCGCCCCGATCAACTTGGTTCGACTAGAATAATAGGCTGCATGCGCGATGGACGTGAGGTTGGCTCCCCCACAGAGATAGACTCAACCTGTCATTTGTCGTGACCAAACCGTCCAGTTAACCACAACCAACCGCGCACCACCAGTTACACGCGAAACCTACACGAGATTGATGGGGGAGGTCACACACTATTGGGCTACATGTGACATATACAAGAACGATAACCTTGAAAACATGTTCTTTAAAAAGTTCTGAGGCTATAGCCTACCGGATGATAATATTAATAGGAGGTGTTCTGTAAACTTTGTGAAATTGTATACATTATGGATAGTCTGCAACATTTGAAAAACGTGAAACTGTGACATTACTTGAAACACCCAAATAGGACACTGTAACTTGCTATAAAATATGTGAATATGAATAACCTAAACAGACATATTATGTGAACAATTAAGAAAGATACACATTACTAAATGCTACCCATTAGTATGTTGTGAGTTGTTAAAGGCCAAAGAATTTGGCTTATTGGGGTAACATTAATTTAAGTCCTGTTTTTAAATCTGTATTGTCAAATCATCAAGAGTAGTCGTTTATTTGTAAAGACAATTTATGAATACATTCTGATAGTGTAGAACAAAAGAAATACTAGAAATATATTATAAAATTAAATAGTGTAATGTTATTTACCAAACTGCATTCAGATAGTTGTTAATAATAATAAAACACCTTTGTATTATACTGAACCAGCCTCTGTATGAAAGACAAAAGAACACGCAGCCCCTTCTGAAAAATGACAACCTGTGTAGCCAGCTCATTTTAGAATTGCATCCTCTTTATTGGAACAATAATGAACCTTAGGAGTCAACAATCAGCCAAAGTGAAAACATTGCAGCCTCTCAAACAAGATGATTGGACAGGTTGGTTCAATTAGCCTACCCTAAGTTTGCTAGGACCAGAAATCACATTGTTGTAATGCAGTAACTATTAGTTACATGGACTAGTAATTGTAATAGTATTACTTTTTTGGAAAAAGTAATTAGTTACACTACTAGCTACTGGAAAAGTAATACTATTACAGTAACTAGTTACTAGTAACTAGTTACAATTACAGTTACTGGTAACTAGTTACTGCCAAACACTGCCTGTGTGATTCAGTCTGTTACAGCTCACTCCTGTTTCAATGCCAGGTATTTTGTCTGGGGAGCAATGCTATTGAATGCAGGTTATTGGTTAGCAAGTTAGTAATCGTCATGTAAAAGGCAAGGACATTTAGAACTATCGTCTCCAAAGTTGCAAGTAAATAGGTTAGGACCTCCTGAGTTGCCGTTTTATATCAGCAGTGGTCCCTGGCTCCAATAGATATAGTCTTAAAGCTGGAGCCAGCGATTGTAAGATAATACACATTTTGTCCAATTCAGCAAATATCTCCTCACGGCTCGCTATAGCTGTCCATTCTGGTGTTTCTACACTGTCTGTGGTGCAGCCCGCACACCACACAACACTGTCACAGCCTTGGCAATTTGTGTCCAAACTGGGGGACGGAGCCAATGAGAGGACGCCCATATCGCACTGACAGGAGAGGCGTTCAAATAAGACAATATCAACAATCTTTCTTCAGCATCGCTAAACACAACTTTATGGGTTCTTTATAAGGTCAGACGCAGAGCATTAGTTATGAGAGCTGAGCGCCACCGCCAGACCAGCAAAAATATGCCTTTATCAACCTCCTGAACCCGACAAGCCAACTTGAGCATGTATAGCAATGGCGATATAGAGATACTGATTTCTAATTGAATGCACGTTTCAAAGGGACACATACACTGGCGAAGACAATAGCGGAGCCACCAAAGTCCTTATGCCCAATGTCTCTCGAGCCACGGCAGGCTACAGCAAAGTGAGTGAGAAGTAGCCTTGCGAAACTAGGCTCATTTAATTGTTTATTTAATCTCTTAGCAATAGGCTACACTAGCATAATACATGAGTGCATAGCCTAAACAGTAGTCTATTTACAACCAGGGCGTGAGAGGGTAGAGGGTGCATGTGTGTTTGAGAGAACCAGGATCGGAGAATCCCCGCTCGCAGGCAATGATTCAATAGTTATTTATTAGGCCTACTTGGTGGGAACGCTGCGTTGCCTTGTTTTGACCTGACCCACCCTCACACGCAATATTTTCTGATAAGCTTATCCGACCGTTACGGGTCGGCCCGCGGGTTGGGCGGGTTACGGATCGGCCCGCGGGTTGGGCGTGTTACGGGCATGGTTACGGGTTACGTCACTAGAAGCATGATTTCAAGTAGAGTGGATTAGATTTAAAATAGACCTACAGTATACAGTATCTTTACTGTATACTGTATACTGTAATCTTTCACACAAGGAAAGCAGAGCAGACATGGGAAGAACAATGGCGCACTGGTTGAATGAAACAATCACAATGTATTATACACTTGACAGCTCCACAGAGAGACATGGCCCATTCAACTTGTTCAACAAATTCGAGCAAAAACAGAATGAATTTTTAATTACCTTTGACAAAATGTTTTCGACATTTTAGTTCAGAATTTGAAATAGAAAGTTGGAATTGATTTAATGCTTGGGGTAATAATTAGGCCTCTACTGGCAGGCAAAACAAACAAATGCAATAAATAAAGAAACAAACATTAACAGAGATTCACAATGCAGAGCCATGGTTTGTAGACACAAGGTTTCTTAGTTACTGACAACTTGTGAACATACGCAAGCCTCTCGCATGCCCAGACACTAAGGAAGGAAGACACAAACAAATCTCCCAGTGTGATATCAAGACAAATGTGTGCAATGAACACACAAGTTCTTTTAAGGTTTATTACCAAGTTTACAAATTTGACAGCAGTGCTTACACCCAAAAAAAAAGAGTGCTGTCAACAGGTTCCACATTGGTTTGTTATTTAAATTTTAAAAAGGTATAACAACAGTATTTTCTACAATATATGATTATGTAGATTTAACATAATAGCTGTGCAAAAGGTTATATAATGTTATTAAGTTATGCGTAAACAATGGGCTGTGCCTATCCACAAAATGATATTCCATTCTTCCTGACTTTACTGAAGACCATGCTGCATACATGTAAAGTGTGTCTATGAGAGACAACCTACCCTGTTGGCGTGGTTAGCTATTAGGTATGTGCAGAGTATGGATAGATGGCGAAACCATTGAAATGAGCAGAGGATTTATATTATTTATGCTATGTACATTTGTGCACATTCCATCATGTTTCTCTGCTAACCATAACTGCTTTGCTATAGATTTAAGTCGTTAACATGCATTTTTTTAAATATCTTGTTGAACATAAGGGAAATAGCATTAACCATGCGGTTATACGGTCTAATTATGTGAGGTATGATTCATAATAAGAACGGACATGATTGACATGACTAAACTGAAATTGATTTCAGAGGCAATGAAACAAGTACTTGGGCTATTATTCTACAGTATATACCAACCACTGAGATAAGATATTTTTTGGGCCATGAGAACAAATGTGAAATGTGGTGTTTAGTTATCTGATAATTTACTGTAATATCATTTTTAGTATTGTGCCAGTAGTACTATCCTGTAAGTAGACACATTTCCACAGAGATGGATATTCTTCATGGCAGAGTATGCAGAGACTCAAAAAAGAGAAGTCAAAATTCATGTAATTTCATAAAAGGATCTTACATTACAGGCATTACTGTCTAGATTCAGTTAAAGTGATATGTAGCGTTAAGTGTGAATGTTTAGCCTTTGTTAGCGGCTTGCTTTCACATGCACACGATGACTACAAGATGAGCATCTACACTGTAGAAACCAAAACGGACGTTCAACAAACTGTGTTGTTCTTCATTCAGACTGAATAAACGGTTGCTGCCACCGTTCCCACTGTACTTGATTATGGTGATCTGCTTTAAATGAATGTGCCTGACCAATGTACATCTTTGTTGGAGGCTGTCTGCCATAGTGCATTGAGATGTGTGAAGATATGTAAAGCTCTTACGCGCCATTATTATACTTTGCACAAAATGAGTTTGTGCCCCTCATTTTTTATGAGGAATAATATTGTCTTACTTTTATTTACAAGTCTATCATTGGTATGCTCTTCTCCTATCTTTGCATGTATGTCAAGCAACATTAGCTTTTATAGTTTGTGCTCTTCTGACTTGATTTCTCTACAAGGTCCGTACAGAGCTTGGTAAAATGGATTTTAGCTATACTCTGCTCTCTCCACCTAAAATACACTGCAGACAGACACAGATTTGAGAAATCTGATTACCTTTGGTGAATGTAGATCCTGGATAAAGACCTGGAATTAGATTCAATACGTTCCATTTTTATTTATTTAAATATACGCAAATACTAGAAGTACCCTATAAAATATATTATAAATGTAAATCGATGCATTTATTGAGTACTGATTACCAGTTATGTATCTGTATTTATCGGTTCAAATTGCACACCAAGCACTTCCTGAACTGTTTTGTGTCTCCATGAATCACCATAGCGTGTGCAACGATAACATATTGCTCATGCACCAGTAAACTACAACTGACCTACAACAAGATACTCTAGCCCAGTGTATCAGATGATGGTCGGGAGCCCACATTGAGATGATTTCCAGATTTTTTTTTTTTTTTTTTTTTGAGGTGGTACGGGGAACTGGTAAGGATGCCCCCTGGGCGCCTTCCTTGGGAGGTGTTCCAGGCACGTCCAGCTGGGAGGAGGCCTTGGGGAAGACCCAGGACTAGGTGGAGAGATTATATCTCCACACTGGCCTGGGAACGTCTCGGGATCCCCTAGTCAGAGCTTGCTGATGTGGCTTGGGAAAGGGAAGTTTGGGGTCCCTTGCTGGAGCTGCTGCCCCCGCGACCCGACTCCGGATAAGCGGGAGAAGATGGATGGATTTCTTTTCGTTTTGGTTCTATTTTCTTAAATGTTCAAACTACTGTTCTCATGTAGGCATATGTGGCTGTTTGTACCATATAGTTATCCTCGTACGACCATCCTGATCTTGCGAGCTTCGGTTTGACTTTGTCACAAGTTGACCAGGTCCTTCGGCCTCCTAGTTCCTTCCCCTCTATTCTGTGTGGGGGGGTGGGGGGCTGATTGGATGAATGTTGTCTGTGTGGGTGCCTTCAGCGGACTGAATGTTCTGAACATTCAATTAACGTTTTCACTGAACGACGCGTTTTCTTGAAAACATTCAAAATGTCCTTGAGCTACGTCTGCTGCGTTTAAAGGCAGGGTCATTTTTGAGAATGCTTGCTAACAATATTCCTCTGCACGTCTACAGCCCTCTGCGGCGTCGCTCCACACATGGAAATGCATTGTGAAGCAAAGCACATAGTACGGGTTTGTTGATGGGAGCAGTTTTTGCAACTTTGTTTATGTTCCCATTTACTGCGCAGGGTATCAGAGTATCAGAAGATTCTTTTTTCAACGCGCATAGATATCTGTAAGCTAGTGAAATGCAAGGAGATATTTGGTGAATTTGACAAAATGTGCATTAGCTTACAAATAGCTTGCAATAGCTGACTACACCTTTAATGGGCGTGGCGAGTGATGCTTAGTGACTCTAAGCATTTAGTACCATTACAAAATTTCGCTTTTATTATCTCTCCACCTTAAATGTATGATGTATAATTCTGAAATCGTAATGTTGACACAGCCATTACGGACATATCCTTCAATTGGAACGGTGCGCTATGCACCGACAGAAGTGGTTCTAGAGCCACGCTGGTTCTACAGTCATCTTGTGCATCTGTGCTGCTGAAACACCACAATCTAAAAGCAGCAAAACACAAACAATTGCTGTTGTTAGCCATGTGAACATTGTTCAACCCGCAGCCGTCCATATAGGACAGCCCAACTATTCCCTGTTCGGTCCACACATTACATTTTTTTGGAGTTAATTTTGCTTTTGAGTTCCCTTTGACCTTCCATGTGTAACAGACATCATCTGGAGAATCAGTCTGGAGAGCTTGGAAATCATTGTGTTTCAGGCCGGTAAACCTAGTTTGTCTAGTCAGCGTGGTACTGTTAGTTTGGGTAGTAGCACCCAAAATGTGGAATGCCCTCCCCATATCCTAAAAGTTTGCTGATTTTGTATTTTCTTTTTAAAAGCAGCTTAAAGACATTCATATTGAAACAGGAGTATGGGGATCTTGATTGTTGTTAATCTACTGACTTCTTTTATGGAGCATTTTATTGTGTATTGTACCTTTTTTAATGTTTGCTGCATTCTCCTGTTTGGATTGTTACAGCATTGTTGATACTGTAAAGGACGTTGTGACCTCTGTCTTAAATACAATACTTACTTACGTAGCTACGGGTGTGGTTTAGGTGTGACGAAGCCGACTTGAAAACAACTTGTTAACAACAATGGCGGGTCCTACAAAGTGATGCACTATAGCATAAGTTTTATTAGAATTTATTAGAAGAGCAAAGACTCTTCTCAATGGAAAATATGTTTTCACTCTTCTCTCTTGCTGGTTCACAGGTTCGTCCAATCATCTGCCAAGTATTTTTTTGAAACAGTTTCAATCAAAGACTTCCCAGGCGGGTCTAACAGACACAGATACCTGGCATGTCAGGTTACCATACAGTATATTTTATGCCAGAATTCAACGTTTTTCAGGCCAAGGACCCCTTGGCTGATAGACGTAGGCACAGGGACCCCCTATTACATATGGTATAAAAAATGCAGTTGCCGGGCCAACAATAATGTGTGGTCTATAGTGTGATGTGTAAAAGTAGGCCAGTAACTAAGCCAATAAAATAATTTATAGCACAGGTTGTAGGCCTATTTATGTTAATGTCTATTTTCTTCCATTTACATTTTTTGGAAGAAAATAAGTTTGGTATCAAATCATTTGGAGAACCCCCTGCAGTACCATAAGATGTGCATAGTGTCAGAACAACATGCACAGTTCTTATGGTATTTTTTTTAAGGGTCAAACAAATAACAATCTGTGTAACCAGCTCATTTTAGAATTGAATCCTCTTTATTGGAACAATAACTAACATTAGGAGTCAACAACCAGCCAAAGTGAAAACATTGCAGCCTCTCAAACCAGATGATTGGACAGGTTGGTTCAATTATCCCACCTTAAGTTTGCTAGAACCAGAAATATCGTTTTTGTAACACAGTAATGCAGCATTACTTAGATTAGTAATTGTAATATTATTACCATTTTGGAAATAGTAATTAGTTACACTACTAGTTACTAGAAAAAGTAAGATTACAGCAACTAGTTAACTATTAAAACAATCAAGGCAATATTTAGGCCGAGTAAGTAAGACCTTAATACAGACATGCATTAAGGTTATGATTAAAGCAAATAACCTACTAGGCCAACTATCTCACTTATCCCTTGCCATGGTATTTATCCTAATGAACAGATGTGTTAAATAAACTCCTAAATATTTCAATTACAAACAGTACATTTGTGTTGAAGTTGTTCTAGTGTCTCTCAGAAAATAGTGAATTTACTACTACTGTATTATAATCCACATGTAGACAATATATCCAATATCAATGTGGAATTGTGCAAACTTGCACGCTTCCACGTGCCACCCCCACCCTGTGCCACCCTCACACACACACACACACACACACACACACAGGCCTTTTGCCATTGTAAAGTTTTTTAACCCCCCCGCAACCCAGCCCCCCCCCCGCACACACACACACACACACACACACACACACACACACACACACACACACACACACACACGCACACAGGCACTCTATCATCAGTCCATATGACTTATCTGCAACTGCCGTGGTGCACAAATCACACATCCATCTACCCATCCGTAACGTCAGTAGCCCATTTAGTTGGTTATGTCGGGATCATGTACCTTGACCAAATCGATTCCGCGTACACGGGATCGTTATCACATTAAGCGTCGTACTTTCTGGGGGTGGTGGGGGCCGGGGTAGATAATCACACAGCACAGCTAGCTATATGGTCAAGTACCACTCCCTGGGTCTCCTACAGTAGGCTACATCACTCTATACCGGCCATTTCGCCACGGAAATGTCGAACAAACACCGCTTAATCCGTCCACAACGACTCAAGGAGAATAAGCTCATGGCCATTTAACCAAAAACGGGATAAGGGGGTTTATTTAGTATAATAGGTACCGCTACTTACCGTAGCTCTGTATGGCACTATCTCTTAATTGGCAAGGTTGAGATGAGCTAGATTGACCAAGTCGGGGCACCTTGCTTGTTTTCCAAATGGTTTGGCAAAGCAAAAAACACCTCGTCCGACCGGTTACCGGACGGCAGCAAGAACGGGGAAATCCTAAAACCGCGTCCAAGCTACAGTAGCCTATATCCTTCTGCGAACGGCAATGTCGCCGATATCGAGCTTCCTTTCCGTACGGAGAGATAACCCGTCCACTGAGTAGGCTACCGAATAACTCTCTTTCTCGCAATATGGTCGGTAGGTAGGTCCACTCTTCCAGGAAGCCAACAGAGCTTGCTCAAGCCGTTTTTAGATCGCGTACCTTCAAAAGAGGGTCTCAAAAACACCACCAATAAAATGCAGCCAGGCAGATGAAATGTTGATTGTTGAACTGAAGATAGGGTAATATGCACACGTCGCTTCTCGCTTATCCGTTTACTCCACGCTGCAAGCCGATTTTAGTTTGCGCACCAGGCTCCGAACAACTGCGAGTGCACGCAACATGACAACACTTCTGAGAAGGGGATACTGTCCAACTCCTCCTGGAAAACAAAGTGAAGCATTTTTCACTCGTTATTCTTTTCTGAAAATGTCTCCATGGTCAAATGCCTAGTCAGTTTTATACCGAACAACGTGATATCCTCATCTCACTTCAGCCTGTGTTCGAACATGTGATGGCAGCGTGGTGAATGTTAAAGGGGCATCGACGAAAAGCCATCAACTTAAGGCAATACATGCTATCAGGTTCTTAACTTTTTTGAGGCCTTTAACGTGACAGGCTAAACCTGTGTGGAGCACGTCTGCCTGAAATGGGATTGAGTCCGACCCCAACAAATCAAGTTGCGCCAAGAACTTCAGGAATACAACCCTTTTTCAATAAAGCAATAATAAAATCAATACAAAGACAAATTTAAACACGTTCTGGATCTGCTTTATTGACAATGTTAAAGGTACAGTCACGGATTGCAATAAATTCTATCCGATAATCACACTGAAAAAAGAATCCATTGTTATTTTACACACAACCAGCCCTCTGTTAACAGGAACATAAAATGGTGCAGACCGCACCACATAACACTATCCAACTCCAAGCCATATAATGTTTGTCCAATATGAAGGGGCGAAGCATTTAAGAGTAGAGCACCCTCCTGAAGGGAGAGGTGTTTTTTTTTTTTTTCATTCAGTTCAAATATCAATAATCTTTCTACAGGATAGCCAATTTCTATCGCCTGGTGTAACGAGACCCAAAAATCACTTTGTGATGTAGGGTCCGGGCACGCAGATGTATGCAGACTGGGCGTAGATCTATGGTTAATATTGAAACTATACTGGACAGTCTTTAACAAAAATATGCTACAGATGTTTGTATCACTTCTAGCTCTATCGCCATTTTTAACAACTTCAACGTTCTGACTTCTGACTTCAACGTCATCTCACTTAGCCACCTCCATGGACATTGACTGGTCCGCCACCCAGAGTGGCTCTGTGACCGGTTTCCAGACTATAATCTCAGCAAAAATTTATCTGAGAGCAATACAGTCGGAACAGGCTATCTGACTCCACATCTTGACTATGAATTATTTGGACTATGACTATTTTGAATGTTAGCCCCCACAATGTGGGTTTAAATCATTTTTTTTTTTAGTCCCAAGATTGTAAATTAAATCACCAACAGCTCATTTCTTATAGTTTTATGGACTCACCCGGCTTGACCCATAAATGAGAGTTTTTGTCTTTTTTCAGATGTACAATTCCATATATTATATATTTAGAGAAAAATATGTGTAATGATTTTTTAAATTATGTTTCGGGGTTAAAATCTGTGGATATTGATTAATTGAATTTTCTTTGTCAAATCACAAATTCACAGATTGATTTGCACAGATACTGAATAATGTAAAAGAAATAACATTTAAAGTACAGCATGCATGCATGTCCTTGGGATTTAAAGCAAAAATATTGTCAATTAAAGGAAAGGTATAGGAGGTACACTGTCAAAGGATGACATACGACTACAATTTAGACACATATTATTGATCTTATAATGCAGTTCGCAGTTCAACGTCGTAACCGTTAGAGCCTTCAAAAGCCACAAAGAATCTGCTTTGCAAAAATGAAAACTCGCACCAAACTGCCTCCACCAGACAAAAATCAAACAGATTGCTTGCATTAGCTACAACCGATTACTTCCTGTGTACCACTTCCTGTTTCTGGCACAGGAGTATGGAATACTTGCTGTTAAAATATGCTGACTATAAAGACAGTTACATTTCACAAAAGGATTAATTTGATTCTGTGCGCCATTATAAATGGTTGGAAATATAGTGTTTATAAATTAGCTCAATTTAATTTAGCTAAATTCTGTGTATTTCCTGACAATGACATGTAAATTTAGAAGAACATTACCTCAATTTGCCTAAAACAATCTGTTTTTAGAATAGGCTACTGCTCCAAAGGCAATTTTGTTAGGGGATGCCAATTTTGAGGGGAACCACAAATGTGAAATTCACTCAACTGGAAACTGCCCACCCTTTTAAATAATTATTAATGTTTCTGTTAACCTACTCAGATGAAAATGGGTGGCCACAGTCAGATAGTGTTATGTGATTTCCTTGGTTGTCTAAATTTCCTGGCACTCATGTGTTGTTTTATTTGGTCAATCCCTTGTATGCTATCCAAATAGGCTACAAAAACGTCAGTTTGATAGATGCCCGGGCTTCATTATATAACAATTTTACCCTGCCAGCAAAGAGCTTATCGTCATTCACATGCACACATACACGCACACACGCACGCACAAACGCACACACTGAGGGATTCACAATTAAGCTGAATCAGGATGCTGCGGTTGGTTGGTGAGTAACGTTAACTGTTAACAAGACAGTGTCCCTGTTTGGAGACTGGAGGAGACAAGATTGAACATGACCTTGTCCTTTGCCAACAGCCCGGCTGAGAAGACCCTGTCTCTCTTGCTCTGAAAGCAGGGGTAGTTTCAGATGGTTGCTTCATCAGAGAGGACACACTGACCCTAAACTTAAATTCCTCATTATTGTCTTCTTTTTTTGTCTTTCTTCCTTATATATAATATAATATTAACCTCATAATATTTACTTTATTTACTACTTACATTCATCAGAGGGAGCAAAGGTCACAAAGAGAGTTATCTATTTATAAAACTATATAATCACAGCCGTGATTTAATAGAAAGTATAAAAAACATTGCGCATAGTGAGATTCAATTAGTAATATTAGACATAATAGACCATTATTCTCCAGTTTTACAAACACCACCATTTAAGTTAACATTCGCATGAGACATTCTCCTTGCTTTATCGTTTGTTGTTCCACAGGGGTAAAGCCGAAGGCCTCTAAGAATAATCACGATCTAACTGCAAATGCGATGACTCGTTGGCATCTTTGGTTAAGTCAGCTGAAAAAAGGGGCCCGATGTTTGTCAAGTCGAGGCTTTCAAAAGCTCCAAGGTACAAATTAAATGACTCCCAGGCCTCAACATCTCCAGCGTAGCCTGTTGTTCAATTTCCATAACGAGCACAGCCAATCACCACCACCACAGCAGCCGAGATGCTTGTCACCTTCGAGGACCCGGGATTTGTCAGGTCAGCCATGCAGAAGTGCAGAGGGAGAGCGACAACATTTCAACCCTCCTTTCACATCTGCACAGCTTTCCAGGGACAACCAGGCGTGTGGAAAAGCTTTCCAGGGACATCCAGGCGTGTGGAAACAACACATTAGAATAGGCACACACGTTTTTATAGGCATTTACACCTTTTCACACGCAGTTTTACACCCAGACAACGATGGACAACTTCTCTGCCGAGCTCCTGGGCTTGAGAATCTTCATCTCGGTCATCGGCGCGGTGGGGAACGTATTTCTCATGGTCTCCATCCTGCGCTCCGGGTGTTCGCACCTAAAGTCGTTCGAGGTGTTCCTGCTGGGCCTGGCAGTGTCCAACGTGGGAGACATCCTCGTTATGGACGTCTATGACATCTTCGTCTTCGAGATGCAGTTGGGGTTCCACAGGGGCATGTGCCAGACCCTCAAGTTCCTGGCCGCGCTCGGCGAGACGGCCAGCATCCTCTTCACCGTGCTCATCTGCATCTTCCGCTACCAGAAGCTGCGGGACGCCGAGCGGCGCGTCAACCTGCCCATCTTCCTGGACGGCGTCCGGGCGGCGTGGGCGACCAGTGGGCTGTGCGTGGTGCTCGCCGTGCTCCTGAGCGCGCCCTCGTACCTCATGAACCTGAACAACCACCTCAACGAGACGGCGGTGGCCGGCGGCGCCTTCTCTTGCCCTCCGGACTTCTTCGAGTGCCACCGGCGCGACTGCCCGTTCGCCAACCGCCTCTACAAGTACCTGTTCATCGTCGCCGCCAACTTGCTGCCACTGGCCGTCGTCACGGCGACCAGCTGCCTCATCGTCCGGGTGCTGGTGGGCCAGAGGCGCAGCGGCGGCGTTGCCCCAGCGACGGAAGTGGAGCGTCGGCGGGGTGCGGGCAGGGCAGAGCTGCCCGGAGGCAAGAGCAAGCGTGCCGGGCTGCAGCGTAGCACGGTGGCGGTGTTGGCGGCCATGATGGTGTTCCAGCTGGACTGGACCTTGTACCTGATCCTCCACCTGACGGTCAGCCCGTACGACTTACCGTCCTGGTCGGAAATCAGTTTCTTTATCTCAACGTCCTACACAGCCATTAGCCCGTATGTGTTCGGGATAGGGAATAACTTGTTCTCATTCGAGACTTGTAAGAGGATATGCTGCAACAAGTCTTGAATGAGATTATGTTAATGAAGCAATACTGAGCCGTGTTTTGTAAAGCCTCATCGCTATAGCTTTCTTATTGCTATAGACAGTATAAGTCAGTGTTCTAGTGTTTATAATTCAAGGCATTTTTTTTTTTTTTTTTTTTTTTTAGTTCTTTATATTATGAACAACGTTTTGATATTACACACTAAATTATCTTGACATTACAGTACTATGGAGATGTGAATCAGCTATTGTAGACAGGTAAAGAACTGTTTTTTCCTGAAACAATGGAAGTCTTTTCTGTGTTCCAAAACTTATGGTTATTTCATGCCAAACATTCAGCATTCATTGAATTGAGGAGCTGTATATAGAGTTTAGGGCTTTAGGCAAACATAAGTGCTTTTAAAAAATGAGCTTGTACTTCATACAAAAATAAAATAAA
This sequence comes from Amblyopsis hoosieri, assembly GCA_027564755.1. Lineage (NCBI taxonomy): Eukaryota > Metazoa > Chordata > Actinopteri > Percopsiformes > Amblyopsidae > Amblyopsis > Amblyopsis hoosieri. Next base: position 1,966 of record JAODUE010047956.1, on the reverse strand, counting down.
AACAAGTTTTTTGGCTGTATACACCTGTGAAAAAATTAAGTTCTGTTATTATGGTCCCTGATGTGTAGTTAGAAAAACTGGATTTGAAGTTGAGTTTGTTCTGCTCTGCTTTATGAATGCATGGTAGATACGTTTGCAATAATAGTTTGCAATAATATTATCTGAGCACTGAAATGTGACCAGGCCAGTTAAATTTAAACAGAATGCTTTTTTAAAAGCATAACAAAATATAAGATGCATAGCCCTACTATGAACATCATGTTATTTGTAAATGAAAACCAAATAAATGAATCCCATCCTCAAAGAAATACTCTTAATTAATGTATCCTACACAAGATTGTCATATTCAAATAGTGTTGTAGCTTATGCCAAATAAAACTATCCTATTCCTATAATCATAGTCTACATATGGGCTGCATTTCGACTATGACAAGTTATTATGGATTAGAAATAGGTTTATATAATTTAAAATGTAGTCAGACACGTCCTTTATACGGTGGCTGGACCCGTAATGGGTGTATTACAAGGCTGCCTGTTATCTACTGCTCGCACCTGAACCCTCCTACAGTAGGTTATAGGCTGTGTCTAGATAATGTTATTATAGGCCTGGCCTACTGAGCTCTCAACCGGGCTGCCTGCACGGCGCGGCGGTGACAACATATGTATGAAGCACGTGGTTGAACAGGTTAGGCGAAATATGTTTGGCGAAATTCTAGTCGTGCTGTCGATTAAATAAAGCAAAGAACAACAACAATGCGATTACAATTTATGCTCCAGCATTTCGCGAACAATGCCCGCGTCAGATGCAGGTCGTCGAATTGTTAAGACACTTCCTGTATGGCGTGGCTGGCCTGACAAACCACAAATGCTACTTGTTTTAGGTGGGCTTTTGTAAGGTCTGTGTGTGGTCTCCGACGATTTCATGATGGAAATGTTTAATCGTCGCTTCCTGATGGTCAGCCAACGAGTCTTAGGATGCTGTTTGATGAAAGCACAGGAATACAATTTCCTATTGAAAGGCAATGAGCCCAAGCCTATATATATAGTGGCAATATTCATACCTTTTTAACATTTAGTTAGACACTGTAGCCGAATATTATCGTAATGTAAAATGTAGCTAGACATAGACAATTTTATATTATAACCGATGCTATTAAAATGTTATATAATCCTAGAATTTTAAGCCTAAATCATAACATCCACTGACCCACTAAAGCATCGAGTCTGAGACCACGGGACGTGAAATTGACATTTCATGACGCGACTGCATTTCACAACCATAGCCTACAGTAAAAAGGGGATGCTAATGTAAACAATAGGGCCAGAGGGGCACGCCCTCTGTGGTTCATGGGTCCATTCAAAAGCAGTTCCAACGTAGCAGCCAGGCAATGCATACAATTTTATCAGTGGTCATAATAAAGAACTTAGATTAAGGTTAACGTATAGCCTAAATATGCCTATCGTGGTGTGTTATTATTATGCTGATCGAAATTGGGGCTTGTGGCTTGGCTTGCTAGTCGATTGCGCCACGTACAGCCTGTAGGCTATTGTAGACTATTTGTTATTATTATTATTATTATTATTATTATTATTATTATTATTATTTGTAACCCCGCAACAGTCGTTTTATTCCACACAGTTGCTGCACACACGTGGAACTTTCTGCACCTTTATGCCAAGGTAGAAATAGCCTATATGCTATGCATGTGGTCTCTGATCGTATTGGTGACCAGATATAATTTTAGCGTATACTGAGTAGGCTAGAGCCTGAGATAAATTGTGCATTGTTGATTGTTTGGTTATTTCACCACGTGCTCTTTTTTTTCACCGATAGACCATAACTTTTTAAATTATATTTAATTTGAGTAATAATTCCGTTGTGAAGTCTAGGGAATGTTATGTAGCGCGAGTAGATTCTGGGATGGGGGGGGGGGGGGGGGGGGTCCGAACCCTGTTAAAACCCACG